>JAVGVS010000085.1:0-190000 GCA_032718565.1 Distichodus sexfasciatus
TATATATATATATGTAAAACCGCACTGGAGCTTTTGAAGCCACATTATCTGAAACTCAGGTCGTACGATGAGTCTTAGGCCACTTTTTTGTGCTGAAATCCGAAGAAAAATAATTTGTTTCTTAAGAGGACCATTTTTGTTATGTTGAGATCACGAGAAAAATGAACTGAGATAAATATAAAAATGTTTTCTCAAGATCTAGTTTTTTTTTTTTTATATTTCATGTTGACATCTTGAGAAAATTGTGCTGAACATAACGAAAGTTGTTTTCTGAAAATTGAGTTATTTTTCTTGTGATATTGGCATAACAAAAGATGTTTTCAAAATACATTTTAAAATATTTTATGGTGCCATGTTGAGGAAAAATATCTCGCCATCTTTCCACTGTCATCCTATGGAAAGTCTGAGAAGCCGAACAACAAGAAGTCTGACTCTTGCGTTTGGCAGAGCAACAGCAGCAGCAGCAGCAGCAACAGCGATAGACCGGTCGGTGCGTTGGTCAGCACTGGTAGTGGAAATGCTGGTGCACTTTTGCGTCCATGTGCGAGTGTGTGTGAGTGTGTGTGTGAGTGTGAAGGTCCGTGTAGACTTTAGAGTATGTTTTGGCTGGCCCGTTGAGAACCGAGCCTCCCATTCCCATGAGTCTGGGGAAGTTGGGGTCAGAGGGGGAAGAGGTGGAGGAGGCGGGGTCTTTGGCAAGGGTGGGGGCGTGATGGTGAGGGTGGTTGTGGTGGGCATGGTCTGGGTGGGGGGCGGGGCGTCGGGGGCGGTTCCCGTGCCAAAGACGGCTGTGGCACAACCAGAGGACGATGGTGCCGACCATGAGCAGGGCGGTGGCCGGGATGCCGATGATCAGAGGCCAGGGCAGACCCGAGCTCAGGTGAGTGGGGGACGCCAGCTTCTCTTCCTGGGGGTCTGAACACACACACACACATTAAACTCCCATTTACATATTAATGCAAAAAACACATTAATTCAATGTCTTTTTGTAGACAGGGCAGTAAACCTTTAAAAGAATAAAGAAGAGGTGAGTCTTTGAGAAATTGCATGATTGTGTGAAGTAGAAAAGGGCAATATGATACAACGTGAAATGAACTTGTATGACGGAAACCATTAATTGACTGGCGTCTCTATCTGGTCATCACAAAGCTGCTTTATCATTTCACACATATGTACTGTTTTTATACAAAACATTGCAAAATTGTACTGAGCAAACTATTTTGAACAAAATCCAACATCATTTTTTGATCGAAATTGTCAGAATTAAATTATTTATTTTGTACTAAGACCAGCCAAACCAGCTATGAAACCTTTAATGTGTAGAACCATCACATTTTTGGTGTTTTTTTGTGAGCCTGGAACAGATTTACTTTTTACATTGATTCTTATGGGGAAATTTAACTTGGAACTCAAATTCTGGCCGCCTTCTGAAACGGACTGAGTTCGAGGTGCCGAGGTACCACTAATTTATCTATAAATAAAATCAGCAGTTCCCCAAAATTACCATTTGGCAGCACTTTTCCCATTGAGGAAAAAGGTAAAAAAGAAAAATAAGGTAAAAGAAGGAGAGATAAAGTGGTATAATGAGATAACAAGGCCAGGCTGATGTCACAGTGTGAACATTTCTCCATTAACATCTACAGAAAAAATCTATATCATTCTACTAATGTGAAAATCAAATGAACAAATGATCCACAGATTGAAAAAACCCACACACGCCTGGTAAAATACACCTGTCTACCTGAAACTGACTTTAAAGAATGGCCAACTTTACTATATTTTATATAAACATGCTTTACACAAAGCATGTGACCTCAAACACACACACAAAAATCTGGGACACAAACCTACTAGAAACTGCAGATTATATTTTTGTCGCAGCTTTACACACATTAACACACACGTACCTGGCAGCACGGTGAGGTAGGCGCTGCGGAAGCTATAGCCCATAGTGTTGGCCCCGAGGCAGATGTACATGCCGGCGTCCTCGTCCCGCGCCTTGACCACGGCCAGCTTGTTGAGGTAGGAGCCGTCGGGTCGCGACCACACATCCCCCGTGGGCAGCACCATGAAGTGTTGCCCTCCCACCTCCAGCGTGGCGTTGTAGCGCAGCTCCGTGCCCGGCTCCACACGCTTTAGCCACTGGATCACCGGCTTGACGTCGCTGTGCACCTTACACTGGAACAAGGCCGTGCCCCCGAACTCCACCGTGGTGTTGACCGGGTGCGTGCCGGTCAGCACCGGCTTGGAGTTGGTGCGCTCTGAAAAAACGAAAATAAAAAAGAAATGAAATGCACTTAAAAAGGGAAAAATTCCAAGAACACACCGCTCCATCAGGTTTGTTAACAGATGCTGGTTTTGAGCAGATTCAATGGATTTTTAGGGTCTGTTTATGATATTTTATAATATTAGATAACATCTCATAAACGCATGGGAGGGAATTTTTCGTTTCAAACTCACCGATGACGTCAACCTTGTATGTGGCGTTGATGTGTCCAGCAGCGTTTGCCACTCGGCAGGTGTAGTGGCCGCTGTCGTGCGGCTGCAGGTTCTTCAGTGACAGCGTCCACTGTGTCTTCTTGCGCCGGGACGGCGGGGGTAACTGGTCCTGGTCCTTCCACCAGGTGATGTCCGGTTCTGGGCTACCACTTGCCAGACATTTGAGGCGTACCGAGCTGCCCACCGGCTGCTCCAAAACACGCCGGCGCATCTTCAGTGGCTGACTGAAGCGAGGTTTCACTGTGAAGGCAGTTAATGTCCATTTAATCCAGTTTTAATCAATCTGGTTGAGAAGTAATTCTCCCCAAAAGAATCATGCAGCAAATCACATTTTCCTCCAGAGAGTGGTCACAATGAGCGATGCTCTCTCACGTTACAGTGGTGTAATGTGTGTGTGTGTGTTTGTTCAGGAATTAATCTTCCTAAAAGCATCATGCAGCAGATCATATTTACCTCTAGAGAGTGATCAGAGTGAGAGATGTTCTCTCATGTTACTTGTTGCAAGTGTGTGGCATGTGATATTCTCAAATTATGTCTGTTGCATGTGGTATTCTGACTGTGTGTTGCATGTAATATTCTGTGTTGTATTTTTATATTTTGAATAAATGTGTGTTGCATGTAATAGTCTAAGTGCATATATATGATCCATGTGATATTTTGAGTGTATGTGTGTATTGCACATAGTATTTTGAGTGTATGACTGTATTATATGTAGTATTTTGGGAGTATGTGTGTATTGCATGTAGTATTTTGAGTGTATGACTGTATTGCAAGTAGTATTTTAGTGTAGGACTGTATTATATGTAGTATTTTGAGGGTATGACTATTGCATGTAGTATTGTGGGTGTAAGTGTGTATGCATGTAGTATTTTAGTGTATGACTATATGTTGTATTTGGGTGTATTTTGTGTATTGTATGTAGTATTTTAGTGTATGACTATATTATATGTTGTATTTGGGGTGTATTTTGTGTATTGCATGTAGTATTTTGAGGGTATGACTATTGCATGTAGTATTGTGGGTGTATGTGTGTATTGCATGTAGTATTTTAGTGTATGACTATATTATATGTTGTATTTTGGGTGTGTATTTGTATTGCATGTAGTATTTTGAGGGTATGACTCATGTATGTAGTATTGTGGGTGTATGTGTATTGTATGTAGTATTTTAGTGTAGGGACTATATTATATGTTGTGTATTTTAGTGTATTTTAGTATTACATGTAGTATTTTTGAGGGTATGACTATTGCATGTAGTATTGTGGGTGCAATGTGTGTATTGGGTATGTAGTATTTTAGTGTAGACTATATTATATGTTGTATTTGGGTGTATTGTGTATTGTATGTAGTATTTTGAGGGTATGACTATTGCATGTAGTATTGTGGGTGTATGTGTATTGTATGTAGTATTTTAGTGTATGACTATATTATATGTTGTATTTTGGGTGTATTTGTGTATTACATGTAGTATTTTGAGGGTATGACTGTTATTGCATGTAGTATTGTGGGGCATGAATGTACTGCATGTGATATTCTGAGTGTATGTGTCCCTCCTCTCTTTCTTTTTGTGTGTGTGTCTGTTGTGTATATTTGTTTGTGGGTGTGTTTACCCAATGGTTGTCTGGTTGGATCCTCAGAAGTTGGTTCTTCTTGAGGTGGAGACACAGCAGTATTGTCTACAACACACACACACACACACACACATACACACACACACAAACACACAGACATGCACAGTCTTATATTACTATCTTTGTGAGGTCTTTTCATAGACTCCCATAATGACTAGATGTACATAATTTTACACCTACACCTAATCCTAACCCTAACCTTAACCTCAGTAACCAAAAGCACATCTTTTACCTCTTTTAGTTTCTCAAATAAAACAAGCACATTTTCTATAAAGTCATTTCTCCTCATGGGAACCTCTCAAATGTCCCAACAAAGCCCAAAAAACAGATAAAAGTGATTTTAGGGGACGGAAAGGTCCCCACAATGCGATTAATACATGAACACACACACACAAACACACACTTTTGTATTACTATCTTTGAGATAGACTTCCATCATGACTAGATGTAAATGACATTCTAGCTATGGAAAAATGGACAAATAATAGTTTTTTTC
Source organism: Distichodus sexfasciatus (assembly GCA_032718565.1). Lineage (NCBI taxonomy): Eukaryota > Metazoa > Chordata > Actinopteri > Characiformes > Distichodontidae > Distichodus > Distichodus sexfasciatus. The sequence goes on from JAVGVS010000085.1 coordinate 4,626, forward strand.
AGCCAAGTCTTCACAGCCTCTAAATACACACAGACACACAATGTTTCTACTGTTCTTCCATCAACACACTGCAAAACAGCTCAAAATGGGCAAAATCCCTACAACAGCACAACCTTGTATCAGCCAGACATCAACTGAGTCAACAAATCATTTCAGAACGAACTCTTCTACCTGCTATCCCACCAACCTGGAGTCTCTCTCCCCTGTCTGGACGATTTAGCGTGTGGAAGATTAAATACTGAGCTGCCATATTTCATTTTTACTGCTCGAGCCGCAAATAAAACCTCGTTTAGTATGTTGTATGCTCGCAGGATTCACGTCAGCTGGAGAAAATAAATAAATTGCCGGCGTTACCTGCCGTGCTGCAGAGCATCGCTCAGATATTGCTCTATAAATCAGAGGCCCGGTATTGTTCTAGCAGCGTGAGTCCTTTCATCCTGCGAGAGGCGTCTCATCGTAAATCAGTGGGTCAGCACACCAAATTTAGCAGAGGGAGCGTTTCACTCGCCGTGGGGAAGATCAGTGGCTCAAAATGTGTGTGTGTATATATGTAAGTGTGTACACTGGGTCAAGGTGTGTAAGTGTATGCTGGTGTATTTAAGTGAGTGATTATTTGCCATTGTGAACACACCATTGTGATTAGCACAGCACCATAGTGCACCACAACAAAATGTGACCTCTGCATCTGACCCACCCGTGAAAGAGCAGTGAACAGATTTTTGGCCGCATCCAGGGAGCAGTACTTGGGGAATGTACCTTGCTCATGAGTACCTCAGTGGTACCTTTATTGGTCCGGGACTTTTTTGTGAGGAACTGATCATCCTCTAACAATTCTGAGATTTCTGCAGGTTTGTGAGACGGGTGTGTGTGTGTGTGTGTGTGTTTTGCCCGTGTGGCTGTGAGCAGCTGTATGGGAACTCTGACCAGGCCGCTCTGCTGTGTTATTGTAATGGAGCTGGTCAGGCCGGGCTGAGCAAACATGGCTGTGTTGTTCCTTCTCTCCAGTTTCCACTGCGTGTGTGAGTGTGTGTAAGAGTGTGTGTCGTGTTGCTTTAACTCCGAGCGGGAAGCCAATTAGACAAGTTGGGTGAATAGCTCAGGACACCAGATTTGTTTGGGAAGAATCAGTCCAGCGTGAGAATGTGACGTTAGAAGAATGATGGGACATGCACACACACACACACAAACACACACATTGAAAAACACGTATAAATAACACACATACACACACCTTTTCAGAGATTCAAATTCATTTCCATACACTTGTTCATACGTACCTTGTTCCACCTACACACACACACACACACACACACTATTACTGCCATATACATATACTCTCTTTCTCTCACACGCTCTCACACATACACCATTCCTCTCATATAGAGCTACACAATCTCGCTCTCTCTCTCCTTAACACACACATACACTCACACACACTCCATACCCCTCAAGTACAGATACACTTATTCTCTCTCCCTCACACACACGTACACTCACACTCACATTCACACACACATACGTACACACACACACACACACACAAACATAACACAGTATGACATTTTTTAAGTACACAAATCTGCCTTCTTCTGGGCCAGTCCGAGTCAACAAGCCTGAGGTTTCAACACACCACTGATTGACACACACACACAAACACACACACTGAGGTGAAAGAGTCACCATATAAAATTGCCCCAGATGCTTTCCATGTCTCTATTTATGTGTGTTTGTGTGTGTGTGTTCGGTCTTGGGCAGAAATAAGAAGGACAAAATTCCAGTCATGATAGTGTGATAAATGCAGTAACCGTGTGTGTAGAGTTATTTACACATCTACCCACCAGCCTGAAGAAGAGCTCTGTGTACGTACATGTGTGCATATGTGTTAGCGTGTGTATATGTATGGTGTCCTAAGGCTGTGTGTCTAACACTCTGGGAGTGAGATCTTTTGAGTGCTTTTGTCTCGCTTAATCGCCCCGCGCTGTGCTCAGAATCCAGCTGCTAGTCGTTGCACCCTGCCAGCACACACACACACACACACACACAGACAAACTGTAAAACTATCTTTGTGGGGACATTCCATAGACTAACATAATGATTAGATGTACATTATTCTACTGCTAGGGTTAACCCTAACCCCAACCTTAACCTCAGTAGCCAAATGCACATCTTTTATCGCTTTTAGTTTCTCAAATGAAACATATACATTTTCTATAGTCATTTTTCCTCATGGGGACCTCTCAAATGTCCCCACAAATCCATATAAATGAATAAAAGTGATTTTAGGGGACAAAAAGCCCCCAAAGGTTCCCCACAATGCATAAAACATGGTACACACACACAAACACACACACACACACACACATCTTTATGACCACTGGACCCCAGCAAGATATAAAAAAAATTAAGTGCAGATTACTAATTTAACAAATTATTAACTTTACTAGAATACAATGCTGTAGTCTATTACTAATAAATAAGTAAATAAATAAATAACTCAAAATTAAAATAAAAAAAAGTAAATTGTTATAATATTGTTATTTTGTTTCTAATTTATTTATTTACTTTTACTTTAGTATAATTTTTGTAGAACATTTCCTGTCTGATCTGAATCCAAACATTTTTAATCTTTAAGTAGGTGTAGGTCCTAATTGTGTTTGTGAGAGCTTACCCCCCCTCTATGACTGGTACACACAAAAATACAGTCATAGTTCATAGGCATGCGTTTAGCTGGTGCTTTGCTCCACAGGTCACTTTAGTGGATGTAAAGTGGGATGAAGAGAGCTTTAAGCTGACTAATGTTCTCTCAGCTCAGTGCTTTGGGCTTCTTTAAACAGGTGCTGAATAAAGACGGAGGATTAACATGACTTAGCGACGAGGAGCAGCTCTGCTGTATAAAGACTTCACCTGAAAAACCACCTTAAAGTCCCTTTACCGACCAAAAGCCCAGAGATGCGTTTGGGTGAGGACACTTTGTATTAAAAGTAGGTTTCAAACTAAAAAATTAAATCTCAACGTGTGTGGAGCTGAAGACTCCGGGTGCAGACCACTCTCCACACCACCGGGGGCACAAGAGACTACATCTGATTGAGTACCATTCGTCCAAGTTTGAGCTTAAACATTGCAAAGTTCCGTCAACCAAACCTATACTGAGTGCGCTCGTTCCCCGTAGATTTGCTGACCTGGATTTTGGTCAGTTATGTTGGAGTTTGGTTTGCAAATATTGCTGTATTAGATGATCAACTGATAGGGCGAAGGATAAATCTTAAAAACTGCATGCATTCAGTTGGTTGTCATTTTTAAGAGAAGCAAAGCTAGGAAATATTTTTCAAGAATAATAATATTCTAAAATCCTATTTAGGTAGTGTAACAGTTAGGGACATGGGCCTGATTGAAGTCCCGGACCGGTAAAAGTACCTCTGAGGTAGTCATGAGGTACTCAAGGTACTGTCCCTGGACGCTGGCAAAGCTGTCCACTGCTCTTTCACAGATGGGTTAAATGCAGAGGTCACATTTGGTTGTGGTGCACTGTATGCTGTGATGTTTTGACAAGGATAAATAATACATTTGCAACGTCTGGGGAGCAGTGCTTGGGGATGGTACATTGCTCATGAGTACCTCAGTGGTACCTTTACCGGTCCGGGACCAACTTCCTAACCATTATGCTACCACCTATAAAAGGGCTTTAGTGATATTTACTTGACACTTAAAAGTCGTTTAAAGTCTGTGTCCACTTGAATATTTGTTGATGACCCTGCCCGTCCTTATGAAGACAAGACAAAACAAAAACTTCAGATCACATGGCCAACTCCTTAACCGTCACATTACCAACAGCCCTAACTAATTAACCACACAGCTGCTTGTAAATAAACATGCAACTATGAACAGGTCCTCTTCTAGATCTTCATTAAGGTATCTCAAAATCCAGAGCTTCGGCAAGCTGTATAAGAGGGTCAACTAACTGAGGAAGAAATCTGTAACATTAACCTTCAAATTTTTACCTTAAATTCTCTCTGCATTTCGTAGAGGACCTACCTGTATAGCTCTGAGCTCCAACTTGAGAGACAAAACCCCCTTTTACCCCCCTCTTCAGAGACACGTGAGGGTGTGGAACGACGGCAGGAGGGTAAAAAGGGCAGCTAAAATTTTGGAGACAGAGGGTCTGCAGCAGAGGAGAGGTTGGAGCTCCATCTACAACCCCACCCCAAAAATCGTACGGAGGCCGTGTTTAGAAGGAACCTCATATTATTTTTTCCTGCCGCCTGGAACTTGAAAGTGGGGCGCTCAAAAGGCCCTTTCTCCATTCATTGCCCCTGCACAAACACTCCGTCGGGCCCCGAGGCCGAGTGACGGGCAACGCGTGTAGGAAACTTGCCATTCTGTCACCCGATAGCGGTGAAAAAGGCTAACTTTAAAACACGCACAGTGTTTCAAAGCAAAATGTGTGGGGGCGACTTTGAGGTACGGTTTTTAGGCCCTTAAAAACAAAAAGCTGCCATGAGTTTGAGTAAAGATTTGCTGCTGTTGTATAGGGTTTTGACGGCCATGTTTCAGCACAGGAATGGGATAAAGGAGAACCATCCATGAAGTCCAACAAATCACCATCTCTAACTACTTGGCGGAACTGGGAACGGTGATCATTATACAGTATATCGTTCAGCCCTACTCACCATCTCCTGAAACAGACTCATTTGGAGACCAAAATTAAAGAGAGTGCTTTAGTGCATACAGTAGGCAGTCTGTGTGAAAGAGAGAGAGAAAGAGAGAGAGAGAGCCATATAGGAGAAAGGCTAATTAGAAGGCTGCCTGGCTCTTTTATGGAGCTGTTAGCGGTTAGCAGCAGCGGGGCCGGGGCGGCTCGGGAGGAAATTTGGTAGGGTTTTTTTGGGACAATGAGTGAGGTGGAGGTGAGCCCGGATCAGCCTTCCTCTCCTGCTAACGAGCACCATCAAAGCCTCTTTTATGTGGTGCTTTAATGTGACGAGGGTGACTAATTTGCATGCCATCACCCTTGCTCAGGATTATTGAAACATCTAGTCTCCCAAAATCAGAGACCGTCTCACCCCTGAGACGCAGGATGCAGGCCTTAAGATTTCAGGATGCTGTGATAGAGGATCGACTTAAAAACTAACCTTCAATCATTCAGAGGGCTTTCGTATCTAATTTCTTCACTTCCGAAAACTGGGCTCCATTCATAAGCTGTTCTTCTTACTTGCAAAAGAATCTTCAAATGGTGGAGAGCACACTTACGCAAATTGCATTGCATGCATTTTTGTGCAGAACTTTAGCTTACTGTGTTTTCTTAAATTCTGCAGCTGTATAATATTATACTAGTTAAAAGTCAACTTTTTATAAGACAACTTTCACAAAAAATGTTGTTCAGTGATATGGAATCAGATTTGTGGCGAAAAGTAAAAAATACATTTGAGAATTGAATTGAAAAGAAATTAAAATCTCCAAAAAATCATAGACTTTGTGATATAGATAGACCTCGATTTAATATCGACAATGAATACCGATCCACAGACTTGATTTAATATCGATGACGAATATCGCTCAATAGAATCGATTTAAGCTCAATGATGAATATCAATCAACAGAATCGCTTTAATATTGACACTAAATATCAGTTGACAGAATCGTTTTAATATTGATGATGAATATCAATCGACAGACTCTATTAAATAATGATAATGAATATTGATCAACAGACTTAATTTAATATTGATAATGAATAGACAGACTCGATGAATTAATATCTATGATGAATATCAATCAACAGAGTCAATTATACAGTATATCAAAGATATACAATATATTGATAGACAGACGATTTAAAAGCAATGATGAATATTGATCAACAGAATCAATTTAATATCAGCATCCAATATTGATCAACAGAATTGTTTTAATATCGATGATGAATATTGATCGACAGAATCGATTTAATATCGATGATGAATTTTGAATAACAGAGTTGTTTTAATATACATGATGAATATCGATTGATAGACTCGGTTTAACAATGATAATATTGGTGATGAAACCTGTGATTTAATATTGGTGATGAAACTTGATTTACATCCCTAGGGTAAACTATATATGAAGCTTGTTAAGTCTAGCTTATCCACAAAGTTATTATTTCAGGTACCACAACACCATACAGACACCAACTTTAATTCCTAGCATCTTTTCTTCGATCCAGACTTTTAAAGCCTTCACATCATCATATCAAAGCAGACAGGAAGTCCTCCCTGTTTCACTTCCTGTGCTCTTGCGCCCTGTTCGCTGTCACGAAGCCTCTGTTTTTGCAGCCCTGAGTTCAGCTTAATTTCATGTGAGGCCTGAATGGTTTCAATTCCTTCCCCCGTCCTTTCATCTTTCCCTTTCTTCCTTCCCCGTCTTTCCATCTTTCTTCTGCTGCTCGCAAGCATGAATTCATTTGCGTCCACATGTGAGCGCGCTTTGAACTCGCCTCGCCTCCTTGCCTCGCAATGAAAGACGAAAACAAACACGTTTTTCGTCTCTCCAAAGGCCTTCGTAGCGTGGCTCTCTGTCCCAAAAAGGGCTTTCGCGGCGTCCATAACATTTACATCGACGAGTCGAAACAGCTCTTCTACCCATCTAGGTTGCCATATTAAACTGTTTCAAAATAGCTAAAACTTGTCGGCTTCAAACTAGCAAACCCGGAGGTAGTTTGATCTTAAGTATTTTAGTTTGTTTTCTGCAATTTTGCTTCGAGCAACCAAAAATACACTGGCCAAAAACAACATGTCTTTGTGTGATTTTCCTTAAAACTAGCAAAAACATACAGTAAAAACATGCCAGCATCAAACTAGCAAAATTTGAGTTAGTGTTTTTGAGTATTGTTAAATGGCTTTGCTTTAAACAAGCAAAAACATGCTGACCTTGAACAAATAAAATCAGAGTTAGTTTGAGATCAGTGTGTTTTTGTGTATTTTTGCTAGCAATAAATTTGTTGGCTTAAACATATGGCTGGCGTATTTTTGATGTGCAAAAACATTCATAAACAAGGAGGCCTAAAACTAGAAAAATATAGTTCTCATACTAAGGCCCAGTCCACACGGGCGTCTGAATCATGCGTTTTTCTAGCGTTCATGGCTACAGGTGAGCCAGGGCTGAACGCTGACCGTTTTTCTTCTCATTTCAGAGAATCAGAGTGTACACACGGGCATTCATGACCTACGTTCGGTCGGCTGCACATCATTTTTTGCCAAAATCCCGACGAACGCAAAGAAAGTGTTGCTTTTGCGTTTACATGGCGTTCGGTTGACGTTCTGGAGGACTGAATATATCCCATGATTCCAAAAGTGTTCTGATATGGGAAATGCGGAAGAAAGCGTTTTGAAAACATCTGAGGACATTGATCCAGCCCAGTTGGTGCAAGAAGTGGAACAGAGACCAGTGCTATGGGATATTTCATTAGGAGAATACAGTGAGTGTTAGGGTAAAGCCAGCATTGCAGCTGAAGCACAGGGATCCATTTTTCATGAACGCAATGCAAAACTATCCACATAGACGACTCACAGGTACCACTTTGGACTGCCTGATTACTGCCCCACTGGTGAACACACCAAGCTACAAAGTGGACTGCAGGTTGGCGTTAAATAGTGTCAAATCAACACAAATGTAACGCCTCACTTAAGTCAATCAAGCGCAGCTACAAAAGCAACCAAAACACGTAGGGCGTTCAGAGGGCATTAATTTGTCCAAGATTCAAATGCCTGTGCGGATGGGGCCTAACTAGGGCGAAAACTAGAGCTAGTTAGTGATCACTGTGTTTTTGCTAGTTTAACAGATGCTCACTAGAAAATATGCCACCTTCATTCATTCATTATCTGAACCGCTTAATCCCTAGTGGAGTCACAGGGACTGGAGTCTAACCCGGAAACTATGGGCACAAGGTGGGGATCAACCCTGGGCAGGCATCAACACACCGCAGCACATGCACTCACACTCCCACTCACACCTTACAAGGCCAATTAAGGGTCGCCAATCAACCTATATTGCATGCTTTTGGACTGTGGGAGGAAACCGGAGCTCCCGGAGGAAACCCATGCGAACACAGGAGCATGCAAACTCTGGACCTTCTTGCCTTGAGGCGGCAGCGCTAACCACTGCACCACCATGCCACCGACTAATTTAATGCTAATTTAAGGCTGGCATGTTTTTGTACATTTTGCCTTGTTTATGCTTTAAACTAGCAAAAACTTACTGCCTAAATCTAGCAAAATATTTTGCTGGTACCTTTACCAGTACCTCTGATCACAGGGCCAACTCCCCAATCATTACGCTACCAACTGCCTTATATATTATACTGATATATTATTATGGCAAAAACATTATTATATTATGCTATATGTATTGAATTAAAGGCTATCATTGACATTAATCCCTGTAACATGATCTTTGTAATTCAAACTCCATCTCAGCCCACACAGTAGAAGCCAAAATTGTGTTTCTGACCCTGACCAGCTCTTTCCCCTCCTCCCTCAGCAGCAGGACTCGCCTGGAGAGCGTAATTACCACACAATTATCCATTTAGGTGAATAGGACGTGGGCTAAACTACAACACATGTAGCGTTCAGTCTGCTTACAAAGAACAAAAAGTGATTTTTGGAAGCTCCTGAGCACCAGTCGAAGCCCCGAGCCACACTCTCTCCCAAGGCAACACCAACACACATATTCAGGAGGTGAACGAGGCCAAAATCAGAGCCAATGCTTGAACGAGGATGAGTCTCTTTGGCTCTGTGATTGCATGCAGTTAGAAAAATGTAAACTCAAAAATGCCTCTTTTATAATGGCAGTAAATTGTGTGTTCCAAGTAAAAACGTCTTACTTTTTATGCTCCAAATGGAACGAAATTTCAAATAGTATTCATCATTTCTTTTTTTAATTTATTGTGTCATTTTTTGAAAGCCGGTATTTTTGTTCATATTTTGTTGCATGATTAATTTCATGTTTTACTTTAATATAATTGTATTATTTTTTGAGATTTTTGCTAGGGTGGATTTTGTAATTTCCTGTTATTTTGGTATTATATTTTGTGTTAATATAAACAGACACACACAGTCATATATCAGTCAGGAAACAGTTACAATTCTTTCAAACTATACGAGAGTCATACTCTTACATACAGTGTGTATGTCAAAGGAAGCTGTTTACTCGCTTGAGTGTGAATTGCACATTTTAATTGAATTCTGCTCCCTGCAGTTACAGCTGATGTACATGCGTAAAAGCAGAGCCTATAAATGTAAAGGTATTTTTTATAGTAAACGCTCTGATTTGGAAACTGCTGCACTGCAAAAATGGACTGCAGTTCTCTTGTGAAGAACTGTGTTTTAGGGCTGAAAATTAATTGAAATTGTCATTCAGAACCTCTAATCAACATAATCTTTCCCATATTTTTTTTTATTTCTGTACCCTAAACTAAATACTACCATGTTTGTTATGTGAGTACGATCCATCCAGCATGCCGCTACATCTGTGATTGCTTCGTTTAATTAATTGAAGAGTGATGCAGTCTTTCAATAGAAAAAAGCAACACAGCTTTTCCTCACAACAGTTGAGTATGTTTACAGTACAAACCCAAAACAAAATCATTGTTCATTAATCGTAACCGAGGTAAATTGTTCATTCATCGTGATACTGATCTGAGGTGGTATCGCCAAGCCCCACTGTGTTTGTTGAGATCTCCTGCTGCTCTGAGCCAGAGCTGAACAATTACATTGTAAACAGCATGTGGCCTTTAAAATAGCAGGAGGGCAGAACTGGAGGAGAGTGGGAAAAGAGGGAGAGAGGGGGCAGGATGAGGGAAAGGATGAGAAATGGAGAGAAAAGAGGGAGGGAGTGAGGAAGTTAAGTGTGTTAAGAGCACACACGACTGATTTGTCCCCAAACTCCACAGGAAGTTGCGAATGGATGGAACGACGGGTCATAGGGGCATTTTGAGTTCAGCCGGTGTCACAGATTAATCATAAATATAAGCAGGGGTAATATAAGCCAGGGCTGAGAAGGTACAAAAAAATTGAGCAATATTTTTTAGTCTGTAAAGCTTATTGTGATAAGCAAGTCATAAATTCTCAAATTAACCATTTGATTAGGGGTTGACCGATATGATTTTTTCCAAGGCTGATACTAATTTTTATTGATTAATCAAGGAGGATGATAACTGGTGTGAGAATTTAGAATAACAAATATTCCAAGATAAAATTAATATGTCTTAGAGCATAGACTTAAGTCTGAGAATCTCATGTTCTTCATAACTTACCTCAGACCTAATTGGATGCCAAGAGATTACAACACTACACGTAGAGAAAGAATCTAAAATTGGATTTTCTAAAATCAGACAACTTTTTAAAAAATAACTCCTGAGACTTTATGAAGTAATAAAATGAGTAAAAGGATCAATTATTGGTCGAACTGAGCCATATGCCGATAAAATAATACCAGGATTTTAATCGGAATACAAAATATAATTTGTCCTGCACTAAAACTTCACTTTTACTGAGAAATTTTGCTCAAAGTACAATAAAAAAAAAATTATTGGATTACATTATGTCATGTTTTGTTGATCAGAATCTATAATATATCTACAATCTATTTTTTTCCTTTTACTCTTCTCTAGAGCGCAGTTGATTTTTAAGAATAATAACAAAAATGATAATGCAAAATTGGTTGGTATTCATTCAGTCATTATCAGAACTGCTTCTCACTTCAAACAAACCTCAATAAGCTGAGTATATTCCAATATATCGGCCACCCTTTAGAGCCAGCACGCTCTGTCTTTCAACTGAAGTGTGACTTCATAAATGAGGCATTTTTAAACCCTAAAGTATTTATATTCAAAATCCTATAGTCCAAGTTAATGGCAACGTCATTAAAGAGGCACACAGCTGCAGCACTGTTCTGACTCGTATTTACATTTAAGACCTTTTTTTTCTCTGGTTTATAATCCACCAGCACAATTCTGGAATAGCATGTTTCTGTTTACAAGTGCGTGCAGCGAACGCAACACAAAAGCCTTATATGCAGGCGAGCAGCGCTTTAAAGGCTGAGGATAGTGTTACGGCCGTTACCTCAGATCTGATCCGGCGCCAAGAGATTACAAGCCAAGCTCGATAGGGGAGGAATATTATCTAAAATCTCCAGTTACGCTCCCCTGACAGACGGAGATATTTGGTGCCGCTGCACTCATTAAAAAGTGAGGAAATATCTTGCCCGAGCTTGCGCAGAGGAGGCGCTCTCGTGGCAGATTAGTTGCGTAGATGACAACAAGCGCTATCAAGTGTCGCCAGATTCCTCCGTTCTGATTTAATCAGGCTGGCCTGGAGTTCCCCAGCTGCTCGAGTTCGCGCTATAAATCTACATAAAGTGTTGGTTTTCTGAAGTGGACCTGAGTGAAAGACCATCTGCTCAAAACATCAAATTTTCATTTTTACAGCTGTCATATAAAATTTTAATAAATTTCAAAATATCAGTCTTCCTTCATTAGAAATAATCCCTGAAAAAAATGTATTGGTCCAGCCCTAGCATATAGCACTTAAATGTTGCTTGCATGGATGTTAAATGTTAAGTACGAGCAGAGTTCTCCTGCTGCTGCTTTGAAATATGAAACTATGTGTTGGTTTTCTGATGTGGACCAGGTTGAAAGATCATCTGCTCAAAACCCAGACTTTAGCCACTTTTTGGAGGCAAGTCCCACCTTTTGGTGTGCTGAAATGTGGGGAATTTATTCTAAATTTTGACACCAATTTCCATTTTTACACCCAGCATGTATCGTCTCAAAATACCAACTACTGGACCTGGATGAAAATCCATCTGCTCAAACCAGAGGGTTTGACCAGGAGTCTCATATTCAGGGCTGTTTAAAAATCATAATCTAAATTAAGACACAAGTTTTCAATTTTATAGCAGATTTATATTGGTTCAAAATATTGGCAATCGATCTCCATGATTTGAAATAATCGATATCGGCCCAGAAAATGAAAATATCACTCGACTCCTAGCATATAAAGCTCACATTCAGTGGCGTATAAAATTTCTATTCCAATTCTGACATCAATTTCGATTTTTTCAGCAGACATGTACTGGTTCTAAATATCAGCCATCAATCTCCTTGTTTTGCAATAATAAATATTGGTATCGACCATGGAATAAAAACAACAACAAAACGTTGGTTGACCCCTAGCTTATAAAGTTTACATTTCACCTGCATAGATGTCAAATTGGGTTAAGTACAAACTTCTGCCAATGTAAGTTAGTGAAGGACGATTATAGTATCCCACTGACAGGATCCTTTGCTGATATTTGATGTTTATGTTTATGAGTTGGGTCTAGTGTATTGTTTCATAGGGCCCACATTTGCAAGTCAAAAGTCTCAAATCTTCACCTTAAAGTTTTGTGTCAAGTCTCAGGTTTCTTTATTTACAATCAAGGCAGTTGAGTTCCTTTTTAGAGTCAAGCAAGTCACGTCAAGTCCTTGCTCAGGTCAAGCAAGTCACAAGTCGAGTCATGTTCGAGTCTGCCGCTAAAAAAATTGACCTCTTTCGGTGTTATTTTACATGCTAGAAATATGATTTTTCTTATTGATTTTGTCAGGTTTTAATAATAGCAATTTTTACAAAAATGTGGCATCTACAAGCTATGAGCTTTATCTAACCCTAGACCACAGAGAGTTAACTTCAGACCAGTGTATAAGAGCAACTAGGTAAAATTAGTGCTGAAACTGACTTAACTACTGTTTTTCAGTAGCTTAACAGTAGTAAAAGTACTTTTACTAAACTACTTTTAATAACAAGGTAGTGTAACAAAATTCTACATCATTACAAAAATTATATTTAGAGGTATTTCTAAGTAGCAGGTGTTTCTGATTAGCGTTGAATTGGCAGATGGGCATCGGATATGCTACCGTGCCTCACTGCATCATAGCACACTCTTGGTGGCTGTGAGATTGAGTCGGAGGATGCAACTCACCATGGCGAAGATGAAAGCAAGAATCTGTAGCCAGTTTTTATCAAAATGTATGACAATAAAAAGCAAAACAGACAGAACTACCACATTTGAGTGTAACTTAAGATTCAAAACACTGCCATCAAAACGTTGCTGAAAATTTGTAGTGATTTGAGATTACAAGGTTAAAAATAAAGAGTTTCATATGAGTTTTAATATCATTTTTCACGTTTCAAATTAACTTGTTCTATAATTCTCCAGTACAAATATTAAGTATTATTTGATGAAATAGCTTGGATGTAGTAAACTACTATATTAAAACAGGACCTGGCTATAGCTTTGCTACATTTAATCAGAAGTAGCTTATAGCTTAAAAAGAAGACGTTTAAAAGTGGCTTCCCCCAAACTGCCAGAGAGAGAGCTGCATTAGAGATAAAGTGGCTCATTTTTTAATTCATAAATTTTGTTGGCATATTGGTTTAAAGAACGACTAGTATCAATATCCATAAAAATGTTAAATATCACTAAAAATCACTCACGTCGATAATCAGCCGACCTCCAGTGAGAATGAAAGAAAGTGAATAACCTGATATTAGGAAACAAGCTGTGTCTTCTCAAAAACAATGGCTGGAAAAATAATCTGGAAAATTTGGACAGACTGAAACACAAATTTCTAACCTGTCTGAAACGTAACGTCTCCCTACAGATTTAACCTTAACACGCACACACACACACATTCAGAAACCTCTATCCGTTATGGGGATACTGTTTGGAAGCCGTTGGCCATCACAGTTAATGGCTTCAGTAAACCCGGGAAGTTTAATCCGGAGGGAGTCATCAACCAAAACTCTGAGTTCCACAATTCTCTGGAGGAGTGGAACAGGAAAGCAGCAGGCCCCGAGCAAAGGAGGGAGGGAGGAATGGAGGGATGGAGGGGGACCCTAAGATGCCAGCTCAAGAGTCAATTAAACAAGTTCACAAAAAATCATTCCTTCAAGAGAAGACATCATAAAAGTTTGAAATACAATATTTCTCATGTTGAACATTTCCTAAGGGTGGCGCCGTGGTTTTCGGTGACAACTCACGTCAACAAGGTCCTGGGTTCAACCCACGGGTCGGTTGTGGGGTTTTCTATGTGGAGTTTGCATGCACACACAGAATACATGGTTTGTTTCTTAATATGAGCTCTTGCACATTCTCGAATTCTCACTGAAGGTCAGAACCGGCGACCTTCTGATCACAGAACCGTTATGTTACCAACTGCACCTAACAAAGTCGGCCTTTGGAACCAGTACTTCAAACTACATTTTCATTGTCTTAGTGCATCATAAGCATCAATAAAACAATGGATCAGGTGTATTTTGCAGCACATATTTAGGCCCTGAATGCACAATCCGTGGTGAGGTTAATAAATTACTCAAGTATTTCTTCATTTTCAATTGATCAGAGAGTAACCAATAGGTAAAAATTTGGTCGTGGTGCACTGTGTGCTCTGTTTGTGAGGTCCTTTCTCTGACTCTCATAATGGCTAGATGTAAATAATACTACAGCTGCACGACAACCTCAGCAGCCTTGTTTAGTTTCATAGCAGAAACCTGCAACTTTTCTATAAAATCATTTTTTTCAGGATCATTCCCTCAAAAAGTAAAGTCCACCCAAGACACAAATCTCTAATTTTTTTTTTTTTTTTTTCACATTTTTAGGGAACAATCTGATCCTAAAAATACTTAAAAAGACACGCAACCCCCTCAACGACCAACACCAGCTCCAACAAACACTGATCATCCATGTACCCTCATACACACATACACACACACAAACACACACACACGCACCACAAATCCTCTCATCAAACACACAAACCGACCAACCAGCCATCAAACACATACTTCCCATAACCGTCCCCAAAGAAACACCAAATCTCCCAACCACACACTTCCACCAGACTCTCATCAAACACTCCCACAATAAACTTTTCCTTTTTTTCTTCTTCCAGCCAGAAGTAAATTAATTTCGTCATCTGTCAGACCCGGAGAAAACCAATCCTCCGTGGCTGGGGTAAAACCAGGGAGCAGAGCATTAGATTACAGACTTCACAAACGTCAGCCGACATCGCGGAGCGGAAGGCGTGAAGCGAAAGAAGTCTTCCTTTGTTCTCTGTCCACCTTAATGAAAACGCAGCTTTGGAACTACACGCCCTTCAGCCTCGTAAACAACCGCACATTGTGATTGTGCACTTTTGTCATTTAATGCTGCATAAATTAGACCATGATCTGTCTCCTGCCAGTCGTGTCAGAGGTAATTTCTAGCCATTTAAAACTGCAGAGTTCTCAGGCCACAATCAAGCTTTTGTGAGGGCTGACGTTTCGGCTGTTTTTAGCTGCGGTAGGTTCTGCAATCACGTCTGCTTGAGTGGGACTGAAACAGCATCGAAGACAAACTCGTACTTGACAAACTCTGAAAGCTCAGAAGCTTTGATGAAGCTCAAATGACAGCGGTGGGCCAGTAGTGCTCATGGAAGTAAAAAACAGCATTGTGCAAAAAGTCTTGTGCTACCTCTCATTTATTCATCCAAAAATATTTCTTATTTTTCTTCCAAAGAGACTTTCAAAATTTTTGGTTCTCATTTTCGGTTCTGTACCTTACTAGGGGTGCTTTTCCCAAAAGTATAGTTGCTAACAGATTGCTAACTATGTTAGCAACACTATGTTAGTTGCTAATGTACACTATGATAGTTGCTAATGTACACTATGTTAGTTGCTAACATACTTAGCAAATATGCTTTTAAGAAACATACACCAATTTCATATAGATAAATGTAGTTGAATTTGGTCATACATCGAGATTGTGGCCATGACTTGTGAAATGGTGGGACAATCACATTGTTGCAAATGTCATTCTGAATGCAACAGTGCAAGAAGTTTGAAAATCAGCAAACATTTGCCAGTGTTATGAACAAAGTTAGATGTGCCTTCCCTGATGACTCACAGCGCATAATCTAGGCAATATGAGTCAGAAAGAGAGAAAGAAAACAGAGAAAAAGTGTGGGAAAGGTGCTGAAGTCTAGTGAAAGACCAAGATATAAAGGACAAAAGAATGGGTTTGGATTCACATTTTCATATAATAACTTGAATGCATGTGCTATTTTTGCACAATAGAATAAACAATGGCCATATAAGGATCTCACATAAACACTAAACTTACATGAATTCAAATCTAGATGTATTTGGACCAAATGTCAAGATATGACATATATATGAATATATCATTTATATTCTCATATTTAATTATTTAGATCTAACTTCACTTTGTGATAGACATAAAATATACCCATTAACGCTAGAAACACAAAGATTAATATATCAAAACCAACTTCCAAACCTCACACAGATGGGTTTGATAATTTTTTGAACAGCTACTGATGAATTTGAATTGTTAACATTCGTATTAGGACTGAGAAATTAATCAAAATAGAGAACCTCTAATCAATGCAGTCTGACTGTTAGTTTTTTCAATAATTTTTGTTCATTCATTTGTAAATTTTGTTCATTTCTTTTAAAAATAATCTAATACTTTCCCGAGTGTGTACTCATTAGCTTATTTGCTAATGAGCAAAGTTTATTTGTGAAATATGATGAACTGACGAAATATGTCCATTCTTACCTGTGACGACAAGTGTGAAGTTGAGAGCGACGCTGCCGAAGCCGTTGGTGGCGCGGCAATCGTAGATGCCAGCGTCCTGCTTCTCCACCTGCTTTATCTTCAGGCCTCGTTCATGGATGCGAAAGCGAGTCCAGCCCGAGTTGATGTGGCGTCCGTCCTTCAGCCAGTGCATCAGGGGCTGGGGGTCGCCCTCCACAGGGCACGGCAGGCGCACAGTCCCACCCAAAACCGCCGAATGACGCTCCTCCACCACCTTGCTCACCCACGGGGGACCTGCAGGACACGAATGATGCTTTAAAATCTGCATTTAGCTAACAAGGTTCACATTAGCCACAGCGTTTACTTTTACATTTATGGGGTTTTAGCAGACGCCCTTATCTAGAACGTCTTCCATTTACTAATTATAACAACAGTCTCCCGAAACAACTTTTTGGGGTTAAGGGCCTTGTTCAGGGGCCCAGCTGTAGTTCCTAGGGTCCAAACTCCCGCTCTTATTATCACCAATACAAGGTTTTCAGTCACTTCACCTCCAGCGGGCACCATTTATCCAGTAGGCAGGTTAATGCACCAACTGGGAAGTTGGTAGTGTAGCAGTTAGGGAGTTGACCCCGTGACCTCATGAGGTTTGGACCCGAAACCTGGAGCAATAATATAGATGGACTGTTGCTCACTTCTGTTGTGAACAATTTATCCAAGATGGCTGCAACTCAAAAGCTACAAGATCTTCAGCCGTTAGTCGAAAGGTTGTTGGTTTGTGCCCACCCAGGGATACATTTGTTCCATGGGGCAGCTGGTGGCGTAATAGTAAGAGTGTAGGCCGTGTGATCGGAAGGTCGCAGATTCAAGTGCCAAACCAGTAAAGGTACCACTGAGGTGCTCATGAGCAGGGTACCATCCCCAACCACTGCCCCCCACCTGGTTGCTCCTAAAACTGCCCACTGCTCTTTCATGGATGTGTCAAAAGCAGGTCACAGTTTGTTGTGGTGCACTATGTGCTAATGACTTAAACTATGTTCAAAAGCATACAGTCATTAGCTAGCTACATAACTAACTACATTAGGAACATATAACGTTAGCACTTTCTTGAACACACAACTATAATGTAAGATGTACTTTGTAAAAATAAAAAAGGACACAAGAAACATGATCTTTGAGCAACTTTATTTAAACATTAAGAATACACTGCATAGTACTAAAATCTATGCTAATTTATGGTTTCTCTGTGAAACACTCCTCTGTGAAATGCTTATTAGCTATTAGCATTTCTCTAGCTAGTCATTTAGTCCTGAATGAGAACTGAACTAAATGCAGCTTGACTTAATGGGTATTAAGAAGAGTGATTATTCCTCTCATGATGTGATCCTGTCTGCACAATGAATGTTTGTGTAAGCTTTAGGAATATGTCCACAGGCAGCGCCTGAATAATCATATTGTGCGCTCATTAGCCCTGAAACATGGCTTTCACACAGATTTCATACCACGGTGTTGGCAGACAAAGTTTCCCTTTATTTATTCAAGGTGGTTTATTTAGTGTGTGGTAGAAACGCTGAAGACAGTAAGGTTTAAGACTCAGCTGATAGAACCTTGTGGGAAATAGAACAGTTTGAGGCCTCTGTGAATGTGAAATACTGTGTCTCTCTTAGACTTAGGCTAAAAAAATTAAGCTAAAATTCATTTTGATGGTTTCTTGTTGGTCAAAGTTGGTCAGTGACCACTGTACATTTTTTCTACAACTTTGGCAAATGCTGGAACATTTTCTAAATTATGATATTTTTATATAAAGATGAATATTATACTTTAATCTGGAAAAAATATATATATCTCAATTAGGGCAGTTGGTAGCATAACATTTAAGCAGTTGGCCCTGTGAGAAGGTCGTCCGTTCAAGTACCGGGTCGTTAAAGGTAAAACTGAGGTACTCATGAGGAAGGCACCGTTCCCAAGTACTGTTCCCCAGGCACTGCCAAAAATGCTGTCCACTGCTCCTTTACAGCTCTTTCTGGAAGCTGTATGTAAAAGTGCAATCTCTGCACTAGAGAAGTAAGACTAAGATTTTTTAATATATTTCAAGAAATGCACTGTGAGTGAAAAAAGATCTGTACCTTGCCATAACTTTTGGCCAATATTAATTTTCAAAATTCCGCTCGCTGTTGCATTCAGAATTGAATTTCGATATCAAACTAAACATTATGGGCCGGCAAGGTGGCGCAGTGCTTAGCGCTGTCGCCTCACAGCAAGAAGGTCCTGGGTTCAATTCCCGGGTTTGCTGGAGGACCTTTTTCTGTTTGCATGCTTTCCCTGTGTTCTACTGAGATTCCTCCGGGTTTTCCAGTTTACTTCCACAGTCCAAAAGCATAATATAGGTTAATTGGCGAATCAAAATTGGCCCCATAAGGTGTGAATGAGAGTGTGATTGTGTGAGTGTGTGTGCTCTGTGGTGTGTTGGGGCCTGCCCAGGGTTGGTCCCCGCCTTGTGCCCATAGTTCCCCCGTGGCCCCAGTTGGGTTTCAGTGGTTCAGATTTAAAAATAACGAAAGGCCTTATCTCGAGATCTCAACTTAGTTTTCTCATGATCTTTTGTTATGTAAGATAGCAAGAAAAATAAGTTGTGATCTCGAGATAAGGAAAAGAAAGAAATTATGTTTTATTGTTCAGTGTTGAAGTTGTAACACTACTAGGTGTTGTAGCTACGTTTGATATGCTTGTAATAATTTGGGGGTTTTGAAAGCTGTTTTTTTATATTATTGGGCTATGCAATGTTTTGTAACTATATGTTTAAGGTTTTTAAGATTTTCAAAGTCAATGTAATCTTTATTGTCATCTCAGCTGTATACAAGTACACGAACGAACCGACATGGCTGCAGTTTCTATAGTGTACAAAACAGACACTGAGTCTATATAAATAGACAAAAATAAATAATATAAATAAAATAAATAAATAGAAAAAAATAGTATAGAATAATATTTTTATAATATAGAATAACATTTTTGGGTTTGGCAAGTTACACTACACTACAGGTAGCTACACTTTAATAATCAACTTTAGTACAATGCAGAAAGGATACATTTACATGAAGACTTCTGTAATATTAATGGCCGATTTGGACGGTAAAAGAAATCTCAGTAAAATTCACAAAAGTGGGAGGAGTAACTCAATTTATGCACCAACGCAACTTGCATAACTGTTGGTAATAGGAACTCACCTAAAGCAATGAGAAACTTTGTGCTTCTTACAAGTGCTTTTGGCCTTCTTTTGCAGCGTTTGTTGCAAACCGAGAAATCTGCTTTCACAGAGATTCCTTTTGTACATATTCTCACTGCCCAGGATTTCCTCAAGCACCTCCATTCTTCAACAAATGTGTTAAACTACAGGGTGATGTAATGTTTTTATTTGCTTTTACAGTGGGTCTACCCGAACGGGGTTAGTATTACCTGAGTCAATTTTTCCGGTCTTTTTCCAGAAGGTAAAAATCCTGGTAATCGTTACTGATATTTGCAATTATTAAGGACAAGGCACATTCGGACAGGACTAAACTCACCAAGAAGCTCTGGTGATAATTAATTCAACCCCATGTCCTCATGTAAAATTAATCCCGTCCGAATAGTACTTTTGTTCCCAATTTAATTCTGAATTCACCACTGACATTCAACATTTGCCAACTTTGAGCAAAGGTACAAGAAATCCCATTCTTTTTGACAATGTATATGGGAAACTACAAACCAAACCACATTAACCATCTACAATAAGTTGCTTCTTTGTGGACAATGACCTGAAGTGTGTACAGCAGAACACTACCTCCAGCAATATTGGCAAAACTGTTTTGAAAAGGTCAAAATTATTGCTTGAACCTCATAAATTTCACACCAGGCACACCTTCTCTCACCAGGAATGAGAAGAAAAACTCAGAAGGGAAAACATTTTTTGGTCGCTGCATTCACAAGGTCCTTTTCATTCCTCCTGCTCAAGACTCCCATGAGAGTTAGCTTTCCATTTCCTTTGGCCCTCTAGCTGCTGCATGTGTGTGTGTGTTAATGCGTGTGTATGTGTGTGGTGTGTGTGTTGGATGGCAACTCTCATTCATGACCGGTTCAGTCACATCCTGTTGCTGACTCTTGGCAGCGACTTCTGCGAATGCCAAAGATTATGGAAATTGGAAAATGAAACTACATTGCAAATAATGATTTAGGATCATCTTAGGTGTAAAATCAATTACTTGCTTAAACATGCTCAAAATTGACTGCACATAAAGTAAATTCTAATAAATCTCATACATAAGTATTAATTATATGTATTAATATATGCAGTCGATTTTGAGCATGAATGTTTTAACATTTACAAAACTATATCCGGGGCGCATGGTGGCGCAGTGGTTAGAGCTGCCGCCTCACAGCGAGAGGGTCCTGGGTTCGATTCCCGGGTCAGCCACTGGGCCTTTCTGCGTGAAGTTTGCATGCTCTCCCAGTGTTCGCACGGGTTTCCATTGGGGGCTCTGGTTTCCTCCCAGAGTCCAGCAGCGTGAATTATAGTTTAATTGGCGATTCTAAATTGGCCACGTGAGTGTGTGTGCCCTGCGGTGTGTTGACGCCTGCCCCGCGGTGTGTCCCCACCTTACACCCATAGTTCCCGAGGCCCCGGTCCGCGCCGCAACCTCGGTTGGGATCAAGGATAGAGGGATAAAAATTATACTCTAATAAATACTCTTATACTAATAAAACTCTTATACATGAAAAATATTTGCTACACCTTATCAAACCGAACAGTTAATTAACTAGTGGAATTATTTGAATTAAATTCAATATACGTTAAAGTGCTATTAAATGTAAGAAAATAAAGGTATGTAATGTTCAATGTACCAATGCACAGCAGTGAAAGTTCTGTTTTTATTTATTTTTATGTCTTCATAAATCACAAAAACAATTTAAACAAGTTCTGCTTTTGTGATTTATGAAGATGTTGTTTAAGGGACTAGATTTATTAAAAATGTATATGTATTTTTTTTTATCATAACTTTAGTTTTTTGTAGTAGAAAGTGAGTGATTATTTGTCATTGTGAACACACCACAGCACAGCACACAGTGCACCATAACGAAATGTGTCCTCTGCATTTAACCCATCCGTGAAGGAGCAGTGGTCAGCTAACAAGGGCAGCGCCCGGGGAGCAGTGCTTGGGGACGGTACCTTGCTCATGAGTACCTCAGTGGTAACTTCACCGGCCCTGGATTCGAACCTGCGATCTTCTGATCACAGGGCGAACACCCTACCGTTACCAGTAGAATTAAATTGTGCAAATGTTAATATGCAAGTTGCCTTATTAAATATTACATATTTCTGTTACATGTGGTCCATTATAAAATATAACATTTTAGTTTGATGGAAATGTGTCATATAGTTGAAATACAGTTTTAAAATTTGACCCATATATATTTAATAAATAAATACACAAATAAATATTTATATTTCTAATTTTTTTTTTTTTTTTTTTCTTCTTATCCTCTCACAAACTCCCCCAGAAATCTGCTCATTTGGACTGAAGTGTTTTCACCTGGAGACTCTGGTAACCATCCAGGAAAATGCCAGGAGAGTCAGGAGAGGGGGAAAAGTAAAAGGTTGTTTTGGTGCTGGAATTAAATTACAGTGCATTCCTGAATGTCTCACTGAGAAAAAGACCAAATTCAGTGCTTGCGGAATGGTATAAAGAAATTCTCCCTCCAAACAGAGCAGAAATAAAATGACTGACTGCCTTTAATGCCAGTGTGGAAGCTAAATTGCATTTCTTTGAGTTACAAATTGCTTACAATAACTGACACTCTGGCTTTTCTAAAAAAAAATTATTTCCATTTTTTTGTCTGACAAATCTCTTTTCCTGTCTTTTAGAGGACAATCAGGTTCTCACAAAAACCTTTGAGTGACTGCTGAGAACTTTGTGTGCCTATATGTGTTTGTAAATCTCCCAATATGGCCACCTGTTTGCACACCAACAATGTGGGGACAATGTGTCATTGTGGGAACGTAAAGCCCCACAAAGTTAATGACCGCAACATAACTATTTCTTCAAGCTTAACCTTCCCTTCTAAAATCCTCATCACGCTCATATCCTTAGAAGTGTGTGTGTTTGTAGACCCCCATAATGAGGACACTGGCCTGGTCGCACATCAATAAAGTGGTGACGTGTGTCATTATGGAGTTATAAAACTAATTTTTATTCAAATTGAACTTCTCCCTTTCAAATCTCAGTCCCCATTATGGTCACATGGTGTGTGTGTGTGTGCGTGTGTGTGTGTGTGTGAGCTGCATGGATGAATGCCAGGGTTAACGGCAGAAGGCACAGCATTGTGGGATGTGGTTAGGTCATGATGTATTAGAAGTTTCTCACCAACCCTGTGACCACATCCTTTCCTGAATGGCCAAGAAAATCTCTTTCTCATATCAAGTCTCTCTCTCTCTCTCTTTCTTTTGAAATGAATGAAATACAGTAACAGCCAACATCTTTCTCTTTCTAAACTCATGTCAAATGTTCACAAACGAGTCACGGCTACAACCAATCAAAGGTTTTGAGAGGCTATGATATTTTCTATGTTTTAAGACACACTGAACCTTGTACAACTTTGCAAAGCAGCAGCGAAATGAAGGTCTTTCTGCTCCATAATGACACTGGTGTGGTAAAGTGATTTTTACCACCTTAATGTCAGTTTTGCAACTGTTTTGCAATTTCTTTGCAGTTTTTCATTTTTAGGGTCAGAGTTCTTTAAGGTTCTGTGATCACATTCCTACAATGTCCAAAGCAAGTTAAAAGTTTATGCACACTGTGATTTTCTACATTTACATGACATTCACTTAATATTTACTTCAATATACACCCTATCTTTGTTGCTAACAAGTGCATTTACAGAATGTTCACAATTTAAGTACCTTTATTAGCAAGAACACATTTTTGAATCATCACTATTGTTCTACAATAATGTTGGTGGTCTAGTGGTTCTAGGTCTAGATATTCATCTCTGGACCAAGAGGTTGTGGGTTCGAATCCTACCTCCAGCACTACCATCATTGGGTTCATGTATCATCTATCCAAAATGAAACAGACATCATCCAAGTTGTAAGATTCTTTGCCAAGGATGTGCAGAGACGTCAGCTGCTTTCATAACAACTTTCATTAAATAAGATAACACTACTGTGAGCTACAGCGCAGCTCTAGAATAAAGATGTCAAATTATGTCGTAGCTGCTTCTATTATTTGATATGAAGGGAAGTGACGGCGTTAAATCAATATATGATATTGTCTAATAGTTCACTGAATCAATATAATATCATATCATGAAGAATCTTGTGATTTAATGCATATTTCCAGGAAGCTTTTATTTGACATATATTTATGTGATTGTGCTTTTTTTGAGCGCTACTCCTCAACAGGTTTTGTGCTAGAAACTTCGCTCCAACCCTAAAATGTGTGGTATACTGCGGTTTGGGGAACTTGTATACACATTTCTGATACATGCATTCGTTCACCAATTTTGTCCATTTTTTCTTTTTTTTTTCCCCATAGACTAATATCGGGCCCATCTGTAGATGTCATGACCCACACTTGTCTTTTTCATTGTTTATCCTGTTGTTCATTTTTCCCATAGGAATCCAATCATTTTTGCATATTAAGAATACATGGGATTTGGGACTCAAAAGCTTTCCTTCATCTGTTTTCACACAACAGTCGACACAGTTCTTATGGCACCTCAGACCTCACTGAACACACATCTCAATCTGTTTCCACCTGCACTCGTCTTTTTCTTGCTTTTATCGTCCCTCATTCTTTCCCCATTCACTTCAATGCATTTTAGTCAAAGTCTTTCTACTCAGCAAGTTTTCATGTCACAGTTGCAAATCACATTGGCGTTTTCTTGCGGAAATGCACCTCTAGTTTCATTTATTATTGCTGACACAACATTTTTTCAGTGTTTCGCTAAATTTATAAAACTGTCATTTCTGAAAGAAATGGGAAAGTGGTAGAAACCTGTGGTGTGCAAGAACTTTTGACTGGCAGTGTATGTGTATGTGTGCGTGTGTGTGTCATAGAGACAGTTCGGAGAGGGAATAACCCTCGCACCAGACAGGCAGATCTGCTCAGCACAGATTCACAGAACTGAAAGCAATGTCAAGATTTCGTCCTCCCTGTCATTCCCACATGGTTTACTCCGCTCTGGAGAGACTTTTTTGTCTTTTGTCTTTTATCTCTGTGTGCTGCCAAAGCAGTGTACACTGAACAGAAAGAAAAAGAGAGAGACAGAACGGAAGAGAGAAACTCTGTATATGTCAGACCTCCCAGCATCCGAACCCACAACACACTGGAGTCAAAAAAACATCAATGGAACTGCAATCCGGTGGTTCTGACACTCTTGTTTTAAAGTGGTAGAACTGCAACACAGATAAAAAGAGACGAAGAACTGGTTCGCCATCGCTTTAATTTGAAGCCTTGTCGAAGGCGTAGGCCGGGCACACTTCTTATTTCGTGTGTGTTAAAAAGAGAGACAGAGAGGAGGCAAGAGAGAGAGGCATATGGACGAGCTGGGTTTCACATAAAAGCTCAAGAGCCTGCCTTTTGTTTCAGACATCTTGATACGGGGTTTATGATTTCTGGGGACGATTTATGGACAGGAGGCCTCCCAGACTGTGAGAATGCTACAGCTTTGAAGAACGCGAGGCTCAGAAGCCGCGAGACACAAACTTCAAACGTCAACAAGGACCGAGCGGCACGGATAAACGATAATGATGTGGGAAGTGGCACGCCCATCAAACGCCAGCCCAGAAACAGAGAGAGAGAGATAGAGAGAGAGAGGAAGAAGAAGAAGGGCATATGGCAGAGAAAGAAATGGAAGGAGAGGAAGAAAGATTGGAGTAAGAGAAACAGCAGCATGGGTTTAAGGCTGCTTTTCTACACAGACGTTTGCGGACAAGATGGTCTAGAATTTCAGTTGACAAAGGTGAATACAAGAGAGTGATTATTTCTCATTGTGAACACACGATACCACAGCACACAGTCCACCACTGCATTTGACCCATCCATGACGGAGCAGTGGCCAGGTTTTTTTGGGCGCACCTGACTGTATCTTGCTCTTGAGTACCTCAGAGGCACCTTTACCGGTCCAGGATTGTTGACCCTCCAATCACAGGGCCCTAACCGTTACGTTACCAACTGAGATACAGAGACATATGTAAAATCTATTTAATGTGTCTGAAGGAGAGAGACATTAACAAAGAGCGAGTAAAAAGGAGAGTAAAAGAGAGTACAAGAAAGAAAGGGAGAGAGAGAGAGAGAGAGAGAGGGACAGAGAGAGTAAAAAAGAGAGACAGAACAGGAAAACGTGTAGACAGAGTTTAAATGACAGAGTAAAAGGACAAAATGAAAGAAGAGTAAAGAGACAAGAGAAAGTGTTAAAAAGGAAAAAAGAGTAAAAGGAGAAAGAGTAAAATGGAACAGGAGAGAGTAAATACAAGAATAAAAGTAAAAAAAAGAGACAGTAGGTAAAAAAGGGAGAGTAAATAAAAATAAAAAGAATGAAAAAGGGAAAAAAGAGGGTAAAAAGGAGAGAGAGAGTAAGAAAGAGAGAGAGTAAAAGAAAGAAAGGGGGAGGGAGAGTAAAAAGCAAAGAGAGCACTGTGTAGTGAACAATGTGTAGAAAGAGAATAAAAGAAGAAAATAAAAGGAAAGTAAAAGGGAAAGTGAAAGTGTTAAAAGGAGAGAGAGTAAAAAGAGAGAGAGTAAAAAGAGAGAAAGTGTAAACAGGAGAGAAGAGTTTAAAAAAGAGACAGAGGTTGTAAAAATAGGGAAGAGAGTAAAAGCGAGAGTGAACGTATAAAAGAGACAGCAGGTAAAAGGGGACAGTAAGTAAAAAAGAGAAAGAGTGCAAAAGGAAAGAAATTGTGTAAAAAGCAGAGAGAGAGAGTAAAAAAGAGAAATTGTGTAAAAAGGAGAGAGTTAAAAAGAGAGAGAAAGTCTGTAAAAAGGAGAGAGAGAGAGAGAGAGAGAGAGAGAGAGAGAGAGAGAGAGAGAGTAAAAAGAGACAGCAGATAAAAATGGTGGAGACAGTAAAATGAAAGAGAGAGATTCAATGAGAGGGTATAATGGAGGGAGGAAGTCAGGGATGAAGAGAGATTGAGAGAGAGTGAAGGAAGGAGGGAAGAAAGAAAGAAAGAAAGGAAAGGAACAAACCAACATTAACACATTGATGTCATGCCTCTATGCCTTGTTATATCTCTAAATCGTGTACTGTCGTATTTCTAATTGTAAATATATTCTTACACCTCATGATAACGGTAAGATCTCGTACAGGTGGTTCTGTGCATGTGTTCCTGGCTGGTGAATCATACAAAGCTCTACTGTAAATCTCAATAATATCTGCTTCCAAAATTGCTCAGCAGAAAGGACGAGCAAACTGGAGTTGTACAAGAAGCAGAGTTTGAAAATTCTATATACCACAGCCGCGGATCATACACCTTGCCTCACTATAAAACCGAGGACAAAGCGAGAAATGGGCTGAGACGGTTTCGCCAAATTACAGACAGAGACCACCCAAATCTCAATCGAAGATTACAAATTGTTTTAAAACTGGCATGGAGCTCTTTTAAAAACCCCATGTTGTGCCTATTTGGTGCTGCCTATGAATGTGGTGCATGCGTTATCATTTTGATGAAAGTGTTTTCTGAATTTGTGTAGTGTCTTCAGAATTGCTGTATAGGCTTATCAACTTGATTAATATGTTTTGTTGCTTTGCAGCACATTTTTATTTTGAATTATGGGCACTCTGGGCTAGTTGCATTGCTCACTTGCGTTAGTTTTCATATAGATCCTGACATTAACCAATGTTTTCTTATTTGAAATTGGTTGTTAGGCAACAAAAGAATCTCCGAACATTGAAGAGGACTTTTACACTCTTATTATTGTCTGTTTGTGTGAGTTTCTTTTTGAGTCTACAGTTGTATAACATATACTATTAAATGTAGATATTTAATGTTTATATTTACTTTAACAAGCACAAAACTTATATATACTTACCTATAACATACTCAGAGATGGGATGCAACAAAGTACAAATAGTGATGAACAAATAGTACAAATAGAGTGAAGAATGTGTGTACTTTTGACACTTCTGAACATACTGTATTTAAACTGCAATAGTTTTTTGCCCTTTATAATTATGTTTAAGCATTTTGAGCTTTTCCTTGACTGGCAGAATTCATCATCATAAGAACCAACTTTATTAATAATTAGGCATTTTAGAAGGACTTGAAGAAAAAGCTTGAAGATCATGATGATGCTCTAATGACCTGCAAAATGAGCAAGTATATTGTATTTTTAGAAATGAGAAAACAAAATTTGCCGCTGGTTCATTTTCAGTGTTAATTTTAGATACAAAACAATGCAAACCATTTTACAGTTATTATGTGCCACAAAATCTCCTTCTTGACAGTGCTTACTCACAGCCACGCCCAACATGCCTTAAAGAGTTCTCCTCTTCCTAATGAGGAGACCGAGCACGCCTCTGTTCAATCGGTGCAACGCCAGGTCATCTGAAGTTTTGATCTCATGTTATCATGTGATTTAGATAGCAGCTTTGCCCCCCACCTCAAAAAAAACATTCCCTAACTCTGTTTCCCACCCTCACCCCACTCCTACCTCTGCCTGCCGCTTGTTTTTTTAGCTTAATTTCTGCCATCAGACCAAAACACGGGTCACGATTGTGAATGTGCCTCTTTTTATCTGGAGTAATGATAATAAAAGAGTCCGACGCCTTGTTTGCAGAAGCTTTGAGATGCGAGGTGCCAAGAAGGTCGATGGTTTGGTAAAAGGAGATGAAAAGACGAAAAGATGGATTTGATGTTTTCAACTTAATCAAAAAATAAATAATTAATCCAACAGAACAGCAGACTGAAATGACAAAAATCCTAGTCCAGTTAGAGTGGTTTTAGAAGGTCATCATCTTAATTTAATCAAAATGAACTATGTAATCTCAAGTTATATTAACCAAACTGGTTGTAATACCAGACCTCCAATTTAGTTATTTTGGAACCTCTGACCATCTTAAATTCAGACTTCATTTAAACCGCAGGCTGAAAAACTAAAAACTTGGTCCACTTCGTTTGGTAAACATTAGATTGAGAACACAAAAAACTAGGTTTCTTAGCAAAAGTAGTTTATTCAAGTGTACTATGAGTATACTTATTATATACTAAAACTGAGGCAGTATACTTGAAGTTTACTTTTTATATACTATATTTTATATGCTTAAGAATAGTATAGTGAAGTATACTTGACTTATACTGATAAGTATCAAGAAAAGTCTACTAAAGTCTAAAAGTATACTTTTGTGATCTTAAAATGACCTTATAAAGTATACTTTTATAAATCAAAATGTTCCAATTTAGTCCTAAGAAGTATTAAAAATTAGTATACTTTCTAGTACACTACAAGGTACATGGTACATGGTCCATAGTATGCTTGCTATACTTATACTCAAGCATACTTAATAAAATAAACTTCAAGTATACTACTTTTTGCTAAGGGTTGGTACAAGGATTTTAGCTGGACATGATCTTAATCTGGACCGAAAAGACCCATGGAAGAGCATTTTGAATTCGCACTTGTTTTAATTCCAAACCCACTTGGCCCAACCATATTAGCTGTGTTTTGAACCCTTGGCATTCTTAAATAGCATCAAACCAGCAAGTCGGACCAACTTCTAATCCATTTTTGTTAACGCTGTGCACTCAGCACAGTTATTAAAGGTTAAGGCTTATGCAACACTCCAGATCTCTGCTTGCTCTTTTTTTCTCACAGCCTTAATCAGATCAGCAGTTGGAAACACAAGTAACACAATTAGGCTGTGCTATGTTGACGTTGCTCTGTGTGAGTTCTCAGCCAAATCTCCTGCCATGCAAAAGGTCCAGCTTTGGAGAGTCGTCACACTGTGTTCGATTGCAAAATTTAAATGAGCAGTCTTAAACATGAGTGACATGACATGTGAATGATGGACAACACAACTAACGGAATTTAATTAGAAGTATGACACAAAAAGAGATGTCAAAATAAATGATGTACAGTGGCCTAGCTAAACTAGATGTGATGGAAAAGCAGGCAAAATTTGCACTCTCATTTTGAAAACTCATTATGTTATATGATTTAAGGTGACCTAAATGCACCACGGATCAAAAACCAAGGTATGAACCAAACAGTCGACTTGGAGAACTGCAATTTATATGTATCACCTGTGATAGAGTTATGGCTGATTGTGTGTTTTTCCCATAAAACAGGTATGAACCAAACAGTGGATGTGTTTTTGTTTTAGGGTCCATGCCTTCATGTGTCCATATCTGAGTACACTGAGTTCATGTGTTTATCTGCTCTTATGTCCATGTGTTCCCACTTCAGTATGTTCACATTACCATGTGTTCATGTGTCCATGTGTTGTCCATGTGTTCATACATTCATGTGTCCAGCAGCAGTCCAGCTGCCTCTCATGCACAAACCTCATTACTCACCATAACAGTCATGGTGCCAACTAACACCCCCTACTCATACGAAAATGGCCAAAGGTGCAACGATGATGTTTACACGGTCCAGCTCAGTTCAGAGATGTGAAAATCTGGCAATTAAGTGAATTTTAAACCCCCCCACGCCCCCCCATAACAACCAACAAATCGGTTTCATTTGCCTTGATTCATCTTAACTGATAAAAGTTAAAATTTAAAGTTAAGTTTCAGCAGCCAAACCAATTGCACTGATAGAACTATTTCTAGAATTACATCATTTTTGTCTGATCATGATCTAGAAACTAACTAGTGAAAGCTAATTTTAACAAGCAAAGCAATTGCATGAGCAACAAAAAAATCACCCAACAATTTGCCTGTTAAAAGTAGTTTTCATCAGTTACAAACTATTTTTCGAATTTTTGTCTGATCGCAATCTACAAACAGCTCTTCACTGATGAAAGCTAGTTTTATTACAGTCAAATCAATTTGTTTGTCAACAACAACAGAGGAATTAGCTGACTTTGTAAAACAAATTTGTTTGGCTCATAAAAATACCTTTCATCAGTTAAGAGCAGTATCTAAAATTAACTCATTTTTGTCTGATTACAATCTAAAAACAGCTCTTAACTAAGCTACTGTTATAACAGCCAAACCAAATTGTTGGTTTTCAGCAACAAATGACGAATGATCATAATCAGACAAAATAGACAAAAATCCTAGAAACAGCTCTTTACTGATGAAAGCTACTTTTAGCAACAAAACCAATTTGGTTTTCAATGTCAAGTGAGCAATCAAGACGACTGACTTTGAAAAACAAATTGCTTTGCCTGTTTAAAAAAGCTTTCTTCAAGTAAGAGCTGTTTCTAGAATTATGTGATTTTGTCTGATGATAATCTAAAAACAGCTCTTAACTTGTAATGCTACTTTTATAACAGTCAAACTATTTGTTTTTCAAGGACAAATGAGGAATCATAAATCAGCCTACACTGAAATTATTCTTTTTTTGGCTGTTAAAACTAGCTTTCATCATTTAAGAGCTGTTTCTAAAATTACATCATTTTGTCTGTTTACAATCTAGAAACAGTTCTTAATTGATGAAAGCGAAAGCTCATTTTAGCAGCCAAACTAATTTGTTTGTCAATGTCACTTGAGGAATCAAAGGACAGTCGACTTTGAAACACAAATAGGTATGGCTGTTAAACTAGCATTCATCATTTAAGACCTGTTTCATAATTACATCACATCTGATCATGATCTCGAAAAAGGTCCCAAATGTTTCAATTCCATACCTCCCTGTTTTATTTTGGACTCGGTACAAAGATTCTCTTTCAGTCTTGAAGATTAAAAGTGGCAAGTGTAAGTGGCCGCAGACTACACTGACCATTACTCTATTACACACTGAGTTTCTAAAGACAAGAGTTGTTGTGAAGAAGGGCCATCAGATCGATACAGAAGCCTTTTTCTTGCCAGACATGCTATTAAAATGTTTGTCTGGCTGTAGAAAGCTGCTATCGCTGTCAGAACAGAATACAGAGCATTTACAGAGACTCTCAGTGCACCATTGTGACTGATGGAAGCGCTCGGATGGTCATTTACAGCCGATTCTGCAGTGTCTATCTTTTATATTTGTCTCAAGATAGACAGCCTGGAGAGGAGAGAGGTGATAAGCTTGGTTCCAGATCAGCAAGGTTTTGATGCTGATTTGGAGCTGATTGGTCAGCACTGGAACCAATATTCCTTTCAGTGTTTTTTTTTCCAGCTGAATGAAACCAGCACCAGTAAATACACTAATCAACCATAACATGACATGTGAACTTATAAATGAAAAGGACATCATTTTTAGCAGTGGTAATGGGTTGGGTGGTGCCATGGTGGGGTTAAGGCAATTGCGGGGCGTGCCATGGATCTATTTTGTCCTGTTGAGATGAGAAGAAATACATTTGGTTTGTGATGATGCTGCTCATAGGAAGGTCCAACGTTAGAGCGCTTATACTCCTTGTTAATCTACTTTGTCCGGCAGTACTCAAAATTTCATGGATATCTTAGATCAATAATATAGATCTGTAGTGAACAAATTATGAAAGATGGTTTAAAGCAATGCAAAGTTTGCAACAGGAATGCAAAAGCCACAATGGAAATACAAAAGACATAAAACAAATGCAAAAGCCACAAGAGAAAGGCGGGAAAAAAACGGGAATGCAAAAGTGGTGCATCTACATTATCAGCTTCCAAATTACATAGCAACCCAAATTAATGTTGCTATGTGTTTGTCACAAAACCTTTCTTTAATCTGCCAGCCAAAAGATCCCTTGTAAACCCAGGCTGATAATATAGACCAAGCTGCTTATCATTTTGCTTTTGCATTTATGTTGTAGATTTTTGCGTTTCTGTTGTGGCTGTTTTTGTGCATGACTCATGTTCGGGTCAGAGAGTAGAGTGTCTGGTTAACAGCAGCTTATGTTGATTCTGCTTTATTACTCGACACATTTCAGGAGCTGCTGTCAGAGCTTGAGTCTCCCACTGTAACACAGCACCCCACTTCTCTTCTTCCTTCTCCTCCTTAGGACCACCGGGAGTCGGACCACAGTGAAGCCCAGTCACTGTGCCAACCTTGTCCTCGTAAACAAGGCAGCGATCTGGCATCGCTTCACGATAACGCAGAGTAACCAACACCTGCTTATTAAAGAGCAACTCAGTACACAGCTAACTCATGGAAAGCCACTTACCTCCATCTCTCCTATTCAGTCTCTTTCTTATACTCTCTTTCTCTCCATCTTTCTCACCATCTGTATGCTTCTCTGGTTCTCGCACGCTTACACACTTTTTTTCTTTTTCTTTTCCTCCTTATTTCTTATGATGTCTTAATCTTCCACCAACAAATCACTTACTACACTTACTTTAAATCTTTGAACATTTTATTCTCATTCTATCTTTCCTTTTCTTTCCCGTTCTTTCTCTCCATGCTCAGCTTTTTCTCTCTCCTTTTCTTTCTTCCTACTTCTTACTATTCCTCACAGCCAATGTTTCACTCTCACTGTTTCAAATCTAATGTTAAAACGTGTCCCATGTGCTATGTGAAGTCCCAAATGAACAGTGTCTTCCCTAAGTAAACACAACACAAAGCTTTATCGTCATTCCCGCCTAAAATAACAACAGTCATGACCTGCACTGACGACCTGACCGACTTGCAGCAACGACCCGGAGAAAAGTGGACCCAAAACAGCACTCGGGAAGATACTCTGGGTTGTTAATGCAAGGCCTTTTCTCTGAGCCGTGAACATCCAGGAGCGCTGGAATTTCGGCACACTGACAAAACAAAGCTAATAGGACAAACACTTTCCAAGTCAATCAAACATTCTTAAATTCTCTCCTAAAGTTAAGCGTAACATTTAACACAATAGGGCATACTTTTCTTGTCAATCATCTTGAAATGTGTGTTGGCCATTCCTGAAACTGTTCTAAAATGATTTGATACATACCTAAAAGCTGAGCTGAGCACTGTTTGAGTCAACATGAAATTTTATATGGTGTCCCACAGGGTTCCGTATTAGGCTCACTTTTATTTTGTTAGTAAACACCTCAATTAGGTGTTCACAAATATGCTGATGCCATACAACTGTATATATTGATAAGGCGTAATAACACAAATCTGTGTAAAATTTGTCTTTCTGATACTCTTAACTAGCTGAATATTAATTGGTTAAAGCTGAAAAAATTAAATTCTTATAAGTGGTAATGATGTAAATAAAGTTTTAAAAGGGCTAGGCACTGACTCACTTTTTAAATAAGTTTATGATGTGCAAAATACTTGAGCAAAAGGATTAGGTAAATAAATTAACTTTACCAGGTTACTTTTACTTCACCAAGTAACTTTTACTATAAATATACGATTTAATCATAATCAATTCAAATACATTTTATGCTTAAGTCACTTAAGTGTATAAACTTAAGGCAATCGGTTTCTCCAAATACTTTGAGTTGAACTACCGCATCAGACTTTACAGTGCACTTGAGCTACATCCAAATACATAAAAGGTGCTAAAAAAGTTGTTGCTCTTTTTCTTTATCTTATTATTATTATTAGATTATTAATGGATGGAAGAGGCCTTTTGGAGAACCATTATAGTCACGAAATCGCCTCTTTCAGACCTTCCGCCCCGAGCTGATTGGGTTGGACGGCTGTAATCCTTCCTCCTAATTCCTTCCTAATCCCATCTTTAAAAAGGGAGACAAAAGAGAAAATTTCGCCCAGCGTCATGCCGGGAAAACGTTGGCCCGTCAGAATGAGGAAAAAAAGGGGGCGGCAGTGCTCAAAAAGCGTCCTCTTTCCCAACACAATACCCAGTTCCCACCTGTGCAAACACTCGGGCAGGTAACACAGACACACACACACTCAGAGATCACAGAGATAGGCCTGAGCGCCGCCAAACTCCCTTTTCGACCTCTGAAACATTTAGCTGAGCGCTGATAAAAACCAAAAAAAGGAGCGAAAAGGAGGGAGGGAAGTTCAAAGGCTTGGCACTGTTTTTTTATGCTGTAAAATAATGCCTCCTCCATAAATACCGACGGTTCTTAACACGGCTGCGTCAAGGAAGCACACGAGAGAACGCAGCTCGTTAAGATGTACAGGTCTTCAAAGCCAACAAAACATGGAGGATGTGGAAAAAAAAATGAAAAATGTTTGAGCTGGTTTAAATCTAGGTTTAAAATAGGCAGGAAGAACTAGAATTTAGTGATGTTAGAAGTAAACTTATGTAGGCTTGTTTGTCTACATGCCTTTACTGTGTGCATAGCTTATTTTTCTACTGATTACAGTAAAAGACCAATTTTGTTAGTAAAATGTGCTAAAAGGTTGTTTATACATTTAAAATATATAAGCATTTATACTTAAAAAAATAAATAAATAATGGAGCAAAACAATTTTCAGGATTTTTAGACGAAAACCACTTTTGATAATCGTTAAATTTGAAATTTTACATTTTAATTTCTCCAGAAACACAACATGAACAAAAACATCCTCTAACATTTGTTTTTGTAGTTATTTC
Source organism: Distichodus sexfasciatus (assembly GCA_032718565.1). Classification (NCBI taxonomy): domain Eukaryota; kingdom Metazoa; phylum Chordata; class Actinopteri; order Characiformes; family Distichodontidae; genus Distichodus; species Distichodus sexfasciatus. The sequence continues at coordinate 39,822 of JAVGVS010000085.1, forward strand.
AAAACAACACTCAGGAAGAGACTCTGGGTCTTTAACGTGAGACCTTTTCTCTGAGCCGTGAAGATCCAAGAACACTGGAATGTCACTACCCTGACAACACAAAGTCAATAGGACAAACACTTTCCAAATCCATCAGACAAACAGGTTCCTATTGTTAAACTTCTTTCTTAAATTTCAGCGTAGCATTTGACACAATAGTTCATAACTTGAAATTTGTTTGGCCTTTCTGGCTTTTCCAGGAAGCATCCCAAAATGAATTGATAAATATGTATTTTGTTAGCTGAGCAATATACCAGGGAACATGACATTTTATATGGCGTCCCACAGGGTTCTGCATTAAGCCCACTTTTATTTCTTTTTAAATCCTGCCATTAGGACACCTAATTGAATAATGTGGAGTCAGTCATCACAACTATACAGTGTCTTTACCAAAAATGTAAAAATAAACTAATAAATTCCAGAAAAAGGAAAAGCTGAAATAGTTAATTTTCATTACTGGGGTTATGGTCAGGGTTACATTTATAGAATGCCCCTAAAAGTTTAGTGAATTAACATGCTTGTGTGTGTCTGTGTGTGTGTGTGGGTTTGCCATCACGAACATCATGTTCAAATTTAATAACTGCTCTATCGGCCATTGAAATGTGCTGCTTAACTAGCTCAGCATTTAAAATGCCAAGGAACACACACACAGCCAGCGTGAGCTGCCAAATAATCCTTCCCTTTGCTAAAAACCTGTGTGTGTGTGTGTGTAGAGGGTGGAGGGACTAGGGAACTTGATGTAGGTAAACTTTTTCTTTTCAGAGCACACTTTTAGACACATGCCAGGCTTTTTGTTAGTCTGCTAATAGCGATGTTGCCTCAAGCGCCGTCTTAATTACATCTTAAGCATAAGGCCAAAACACATGCAGAACACACACACACACACACACACACACACACACATACATCTGAGACTGCAGCATAACAAGCTGACAAGCATGACATGATGTTCCTTATTAAGCAGGACATGATTTGAGAACCTCATACTCAACAGAAGCGTAATTACGAACCACCTGGGAGAATAGAGTCATAAAATCTTCCTCACGCACACACAACACACACACACACATTAAGACAGACAGACAGACATACAGAGTTTCAGCTTACACTTCCTCTTTATGTCTTCATTATTATAGTAATGTGCTTGTCTTATTATCTTGTTGTGTCTGATAACTGCTGTGTCGAAAAGGGGTCGAACGATTATCAGTCTGGACAATTATCGGCACTGATATTTTTACATTTTTTACATTTAGCGGTGTCAGCCATTTATAAACTGCTACACCGATAAAATAAATGTATTTAAAAATTTGGTAATTTGTGATTAGACATCACAGAGCTGGAGTAACTAAAAGTTTGACATTGACACCGAAGCTGGGAGTTCCCTGACCCTTTTTTTGTGTTAAAAACATGCAATGTTCTCAGGACTGAACATCCAGTATGCTAAAAGGCATTTAGTTCTGCATTTGAAGTTGGAGTATTTATTAAACAAAACAAATTGGACATATTTCCATCCGACATACAATATATTTGTTCAAAAAATCTGTTATCAGTCTGCTTAATTAGTAAAAATCAGTATTGAATAACAATATCAGTCGGCCCCCAAAGTCTAATACACTACAATGTACAATAAAATAGGGAGGTAAATCACAATTTTCATCAATATATTTATTCAATGTACAAAGATTCGATGTCTGTTGATATCACAAAGTCCGCTACGATACGATTTCGATTTGATTCAATTCAGGAGCAAGCAATAGATATTGATATCAATATTGACACTGATATTGATTAATTGATATTGAACAATATTTTATTAAAAGTGTGTTATCACTTTGAATAGATGTTGTGACCAAATCAGCTGACGTCTCTGGCCTTGCATGGTGACAGATGTTACAACATGTAGGATGTCTTCATTAATGTTTTCATTTTGGATCGAAGCTATGGACTTATAGTTCACTGAATCGATGTATCAAGGTAGACTACTGAGTGATTATTTGTCATGTGTGTCAATGAAATGTGACATCTGCATTGGACCCATTGGGGTCCTTAATATACCTATATTTTCCTGTATAATTTATTGTTTTTTGGGGTTGCACAGAATATTTCGTGGTAATCCTCGTGCAATGACATTCGTATTCATTTTTCGCATTTTGTATTCGTAAAATCTGGATCTGATCTGGGATTTGCCGAGCCGCCGGACCTGCTGTCGTCGGAGGTTCCACTGATCGATCCGTCAGCGACATTTTTTTGTCATCTCTAATTTACCTCAAAACCCGTTCAAAGGCCGTGAGGTGCCACTTTCATGCGTGAGCCTCTCCAGCAACATTTGGAAATGGGCACCGGCCTGTTTGGAACACACTGTTTCTGTTAGTGCTCCGAACACACAGATCCAGAGATGTCCAAGGAAACCAATATGGGGGGCATTCAGTGTCTGATGTTATTTATATAGCACTTTAAAACAGATCTTGCCAGGAAAAGTGCTTTAAAAATGCTAAAAGAAAATGCTAAAGAAAACAAAAAATCACAAAATAATGCAGCAAATTTGCTAAGATAGCATCTGACCTTCACGTGTTTCTCCCAAAATGCTAGAGAGATCACAGGAGGAACTGAATGCCTAATTCACCAAAACATCAATAAAAACCTTTATCGTCACTCTTTTCTAATTTTTTCTTTTCCATTCTTTTTATCCATTAATACATTTTAATAATTACACACCAACAACAATTTCTCCCGAAAGAGCCCGTCTAGTAAGTCATTTTTAACTCAGTGTTTAGTCTTGACTCTTCTATCCAGACAACACCATTTCCTGACCTTTGCATCAACTTCATCCCAACTTGCGGTTTACCAACAAACACACTTATCCAGACTAAACACTAACCCCCATTCACACTCCCCGTCTCTCCACCGAAGCTCCCGACTCCCGACCTCTCATTCCGGTCGAGGCCAAAAAGCGGGAAAAAGGAAAAGGCCAATCCAAGGACAACAAAGCCTGTGTATGTTTTTCCTCCTCCCACCGAGGCTCTCATAAACGCTTTTTAAACCCTTCTGGGATTGTACCGGTCAGTAAGATGGAGTGGTAAATATAGAGGACAATGCACTGTTTACACCAGCAATGTTTCGGTCATTCCTCACAGCTCATCAAGCCTAACTGTGCAAACAAGCTTTAAGTGAAGTGTCACTAGAGTCATTGTGTAGGAGCTGGGGATGCTGTTAATGATGCCGTTGGACCCTGGTGGATTCCATTCAGGTTAGACACAAAGATTTTGTCCAAAGAATCAGGTTAACAAATGTTAACACAATACAACAATAGAACACATTTAGTGCATCAATTTGTCTATCTATACACAAGCCATAAAATCTAACATTGGACAATACACATCTGGTTCTATAAAGTTGTTTTTCTTAAACTTTCACATTGCTAAGTGTTAGTCCAAGAAAAACTCAGCTTCTCACACTACGCTGTGAAGAATAAAGGAGGCAAAAAGTGGTCAACATTTGCCAAAGTTGTGTTGAGCGTTTTTCAACTGATCTTTCACTTTTGCTTCAGAACCATTTGCAACAATGTGATTATTTTATTGCTCCACCTACGCCTTAAACGCGTAGCTACCATGTCGACAAAATGGTAAAAATCTTCTGGTGCAAGGCATTTTTTATGATGGGATTGACAAGCGTGTTGGCGACTTCATGCCTGTGTACATTCTTTACAATAAAGTAATGTTTGTGACAACTGTCATTTTCCATAGCATTATAACTACTCATTTAAGGTATGGTGGGCAACATAATAATTCACTTCATTGCAATTTTATTTCTGAATGCAATAGCGATGAATTTTTGCCAAAGTAAATCACAGTGTAGAAATTTCTTACGAAAGGAATGAAGCTCTGTCTGTTTGTGGTGCAATAAAACCTCTGTATCTGTTAGACGACAATAAGGTTCTCATAAATACCTAAAACCTGACCCCACACATGCATAGTGTCTAAGTCCAAACACCAACAGCAGTCTGTCCATAAGAGCCAAGATGCTCCTAAAAACTCCTTAAGGACAAGGTGTGTACTGTATATGTTCAAAAATGCTTGAAAAATACATAGTTTGGCATTGTACAGTACTGTGCATAAGTCTAGAGCCACCCTTCATTTCACGATATTTTGAAAATGAGACAATGATTTGTTGCAACATGTGCAAACATAAATCTCAATAGTATTCCTCAAGACTACATAAAAACATCACTGGTCTTTGGAAGCAAAATATAAAGTAATGGGGGGTGGCTCAAGACTTTTGCACAGTACAAATGCTGTAAATTTAACATGTAAAATTTGCATGTCCAAATGCGAGTATCCCACTAGAGGTTGAAAGTTTTTTTTCAGGGCCGATATCAATACAGATAATTGCTAGTTAACAAGGCAGATTACTGATATTTGGAAATGATATGCAAAAAAAGAAAAAAGAAAATCGCTGTCAAAATTTTGACTTCTACAAACACCAAGCTCAGCTGAAGCCTTGTTGTCACTTATACCACACTCACACACTAGCACAGTATGAATGACAACAAGGCTTCAGCGTTGATTGACTACAACTTATGTGACATACAGCCAATCAGAGACCACTGTGGGCGGGACATTAAATGAAGCAGCAAGTTAATAGCAAATGGCACAGAGAGAAGTGGCGGCAGTGGAGCCATAGTAGCGCACCTTGTAATTACATCATTTTGGTGATGGTCAATATTAAGCACTGATACCATTCATGGGCAAAATGACTAATATCGGTCCCCGATGGTAGGTCAACCCTTAATCCTAACCACTAGACCGTCACCACCCACATACTGTATGAGTACGTTTATGCATAGTCTAAACTTTTATCTATTGTATATTTCCATTAAAGTGTCCACATGCACTCAGAATCATGATGACAAACTTAATAGACCAAAAGTCAGGATTTAGTTCTACATGTAGAAACGCAGTCAGCAGGTGTCAAATTCTAAACCTTGACTCATCAGAACTGACAGGGGCCACCAACTCACATGCGTTTAAATATCCTGAAAAATTCCAATTAAACACAAACTGTGCTATTGATCCAGGGCCTGCGTAGATTTATATATATCTTGACAAAGATGACAATGTGGTTAACTTAGGATCAAATATAATGATAACTGAGTCGCATATTTTTCAAAAGTTCCATTATTTTTTTGTTAACTATTAGCCACATCACAATTTTTGGATGGAGCGGTCCTTTCGTTATGGCTACATGCCATAACAACAACAACATCAACATCATCAACAACAACAACAACAATAAGAAGAAGAAGAAGAAGAAGAAGAAGAAGAAGAAGAAGGAGACTAACAAGAACCTGGAGATTTCAATCTGAAAATAATTGTCAATTTTACTTAGAAATAAAATTCTTAAAAGTTATTTTGGTTAGCAAAAGCAATATTCATTTTTATTTCCTACTCTTTTCTTAATACCACATGTTGTAGCACTTCAAAAATGGAATAAGTGCTTTGTCCTACATATTTAAGCTACTTTGTAAACAAACCCCAAAAAAAAGTATTATTATTTGTGCTTCTGCTTAAATTCTATCGTATTTAATTCAACAAACACAACAACAAACAACAACACAAGTCCATTGTATCATAACCTACCTCTGGCTTCAGATGACACGACCATGATCAATACTCCTACTAGCAAAATCAAGTTTTCTCCCTCAGGAAACATCCCAAATTCAGGCTGTGAGGGAAAAAAAGAAAATCATAACTTTGGCAAACTAGCAAATTAACAGTAAACTTAGAGCTTAGACTCAAATTAACTCAATTAACACAAATCAGCGGCGGTCCAGACCTGAAGAAACGGTTTTGCGCAAAATATCCTCAAACACGCAACTGGAGGAAAAAGTGGAGAGAGGAAAAATGGAATCTTGAGTCACCAAAAAACTCGGAAAGGAAAAAGGGGAGTGGAAAAAAACAGTGTTTGGGAGACGAGACGAAGGCGGCTCCAAGCAGGTAAAAATGTGAAGGAGAAAGTGGGAGATGGAAGAGAGATGTTCCGCGCCTTCCTCCAGCATCACCGGCCATGGAAAAGTCAACAGCGCGGAAAGTTCCCGAGCCAATCACAGGGCAGTCCGCTCCATCACACACACACACACACACACACACACACACACACACACACACACACACACACACACACAACCACACACACACACACACACACACTCTCTCTGTCTTTCTCTCCGCGACATTATTAAACTGGACAACAGCGCCATCTATCTGCCACAAACCTACATTATTTCAATACAAGCAGGTAAAATCAATTCATATTTTATCTGAATACAGAGGACATGTCATATTCTTCTTCTGCCTTGTTATTTAATTGACAAAAGTTTTATTTGCCACATAAAACTTCCAAGTTGTCTGTGCTGATTACTGGAAAAAACAATCTTAAACGAAGAACAAAAAATAAGAAATACTTGCCGGTAGAAATAGATGAATAGAATAAAGGAAGATAGTAAAATAAAATATACAATAATAAGAGATCACAGGCAACAATGGCGTGCTACATAATTCAAATAAGAAATAATAATACAATTCACAAAAATATAAGTGCAGTAAAGCAGCAAATGTATGCATTTGAGCAGCAGAGAATTTGCATGTTACACCACTTTGTACAGTTAATTGAGAAATATAGGGCAATTAATAGCAAGACTGATATTGAATTATTATTATTATAACCCACTAGAACTACTACCACTACCAAGAATGATGATGATGATGATGATAATGATCATGATAATGAAAACCCTTGATTTGAACATTACTTACCATAATGGCAAACAGGGTTTTTTTATTAATGAATTTTTAACATTTCATGAGATCATGAAAAACATCTCCAGAAAGTTATTGCTGCAAAATAAACTTTGTTCAAGACCACTTCTGGGCTGCACTCTACTGGGATTTAAAGTTGCATGGAAATAAATAGTTTTAAAATCAGGTTTGCCTCTGAGATGAGGGATATATATAGTGCAGTAGAAAAGCGACTTATATTCTTATTATATACATGCCAAAATGTTATTAAAGTTAATTCACCATATTCAATATGAGTAAATGAATGAAATCCCTTAGAAGCATCCAGACCAAATGAATCCAGTGAATCATTTTAGAGGCACTTGGGGACTCAATAAACACTCCACACTTGATTCAATCTCCAAATCTTTTATTTCCTATAAAATTTCATTTGCCTTCACAGTTGCATTTGAAGTTCAGTCAAGTCAGTAATTTTCTGGTCTCTTGCTCCACTTTCTCATATAAAATGATTGATTTGTTTTGTCTGCCAGTGGACATGGGAGAGCGCTCTCCATTCCAGGACGTCTTTGAAAGCATCAACCCTAATGACCCTCAGTAATGCTCTCTGCTTCCGAGGTACCACTAGGTTGTGCTCTCAGTCCAAGTATGACGACTGTCCTGGAAAAAAAGAAGATTCTTTTGTGGTGCACACAGTCAGATGAGAGTGCAAAATGCATCATTTAGAGGTTCTTAGCCATACAACATTGCTGGACACACTGCTCTTTTCATTTGGATCAAATTTAAAACAGATTTTGACTACATTACCTGAAAAATGTGTGACTATTAATGTAGTCCAATTAAAGCCCTATTTTTGGTATACATTTTACATTTATTTTCTTATTTATCAACACTTTGTATAGAGAACCAAAGTAAGAATTTCTACAGCCTGCGGTATTGCTTGTAATATTCTGTTCTTCTATATTGTATTCAATTCTTTTCAAGTAATTCAATTAGGGTTGATGCCTTTCATTAATAGTAGAATAGAATACAATATGCATTGTGCATTGACACTATAAACTTCTATTCTATTCTGTTCTGTTCTGTTCTGTTCTGTTCTGTTCTATTCTAAGTTGGCACATTTACTGGAATAACCAATTGGAACAATAGAATAGAATAGAATAGAATAGAATAGAATAGAATAGAATAGAATAGAATAGACGGATAAAAACATGCAATGAAAACAAACATCTTTTCTATTCTAGTCTGTTATATTCTTTAATCTTGAAACATTTATTGGAATAGCAATAATTGTGACAGGGCGGCACGGTGGTTAGCGCTGCCACCTCACAACAACAAGGTCCTGGGTTCAAAGGGCCTTTCTGTGTCGAGTTTGCGTGCTCTCCATGTGTGCGTGTGGGTTTCCTCCGGGTGCTCCGGTTTCCTCCAACGGTCCAAAATCATGCAATGTAGGTTTATGGGTGAATCTAAAATTGGTCCTGTAGGAGTGAATGGCAGTGTCATTGTGTGAGTGTGCGCACCCTGTGGTGTGTTGGCACCTGCCCAGGGTTGGTCCCCGCCTAGTGCCCGTAGTTCCTGGGATAGGCTCCGGTCCCCCCGCAACCCCAGTTGGGATTAAGCGGTTCGGATAATGAATGAATGACTAAATAAATAATTGTGACAATAGAATAGAATAGAAGTTTATTGTCAGATACAAATGTCTATTTCATTCTATTCTAATTCTGAATGTAATGTAATAAACATTTATTGCATGGGTAAAACATGCATATGACAATAAACTTCCACTCTTTTAAATTCTAATCAATGTTGACACATTATTTGGAATAGTAATAATAATCATGACAATAGAAGAAGACTATTGTCATATGCATATGTCTATTCTATTCTATTTCAGAATGTTTATTGTGGAAAGTTTATTGTCATAAATATGGTTCAAGCAGATGCATATAACAATAAATTTCTATTCTATTCTATTCTATTCTATTCTATTCTATTCTATTCTATTCTGTGCTACACCAGTATTATTTAGTTAGCACAGAATAATTAACAAAGTGTATATTAAAACTATTAAATACCTATTTCAGAGATATTAGAGATTTATTTTGAGTAGGTGAAATCTGAAGCAAAGAATTCCAGGTCCAGGTTTCAGTGAGTGACACGCTCTGCCGAAAAGATCATCAGCTGCGAGCCAGCGTCGCTAAAAGGTCTGTTCACAGCCAGGGCAAAAGAGGAGAGCTGGAAAGATTACGACTGATTCCACCCACTCATGCAATCGCATTTTCACCAAACTGCCATCACGAAGGAGCTACAAGTCCATCTCCACCTCGCACGACACGCCGGCTCTGCTGCTTTTTTCCCCCTGCAGCCATCCAGCAGCTTCTTTAAAAACTCGCACAGAATTTGGGATGAGCCCAGTGGAAGCTACTCAACCGGAGACAGTTTCATGTCAGGACATTTTTATTCTTTTTTCCTATTTGCACTATCAGTAATTTTTACACTACAGTCATTAATTGCGCCACACAGTCATCTGGCTATTAGTCAGTTTTGCACATTTGTGAAATCTGCATGTTTGGTTTGAGCGTCTCATTACTCATTTCAGTATTTTTGCATGTCTTACACTAATGGAAAATGAGACGCCTTCTTTTTACTTTTTGTCCCTTCTTTCATTTTTTCCTCAAAGGTTTTTTATGACTTTAAATGTTCAGCTGGTTTAAGAGACCTTGGTTATTGAGTTTCTTGTCAAGAACTCATTTTTCAGTTAAAAAGTAACTTGTAATTCCCTATATTGCCAGAAGGTGCACAGTTAAGGCTGTTATTTACTATTTTGGCCACAAGGGTGTGCCACCAGCAAAGCTGGGGAGTAGCTAAGTAAAATTTGTCCACGCTACAAACTTAACTACTCTTTTCTGTAGATCATCAGTGGCAAATCTACTTTTAAAATGCTGCAGATTTTCCAGTACCTAGCTAACCTGACTACATAATCTAGCATGCCTGTGATCCTGTTTTGGCCACAAATGTGTGCCACCACTAATGTTAGAAATAATACTAATGTTGGGGTGTAGCAAAGTAAAATTTTCTCCATGCTATGAATCTAGCTAAATTTTTCAGTAGGTTATCATTGGCAAATCTACTTTGGCTGCAGATATTTCAGTACCTAACTAACCCAACCAAAAAAAATGACACATTGTAACAAAACATACTATAATTTTTCTCTCTCTACAAAGATGAGTATTTTTTTCTGATTGGTGTTGAATCAACTATTTTGACACAGTTATGCAAAAAAATCTATTTTGGCCTCAAGGGTGTGCCACTACAAAAGTTGGGGAGTAGCTAAGTAAAATTTGTCACTCCGCAACTAATTTGTTCAGTAGTTTATCAGTGGCAAATCTACTTTTAAGATGTTCTAGTGTCTAGCTAATCTAAATATGCAATGTAACATGAAAAAATGATACTTTGTCAGCAAAAATACTAGTTTATAGTGTAGCTAAGAATGAATAAAAAGTAGCTACTTTTAGTTCAAAGTAGCTTATAGCTGTAAAAAGCTACCAATTAAAAGTAGATTCTTCACTTTTCTTCTAGTTAGTCTGTTGTCGATTAATTATGTTAGCCTGACCCTAATTTAACTTAGCAGTGCATAGTTTAACAGCTAAGCCAACTGCAGTCAACACTACCATCAACGCATATCCTTTATCATTAGCTTTTATGCTGTTCTATATTTTTAAGCATGAGGCAATTTTCTTCAAGAATTTGCCTGTCTAGTTCATAGATATTTATTGTATATGATGTCCTTTTTTAGCCATTCTTTATCTGACGAAATCTCAAGTTCTGCGTTCTAAGTTCCGAGTTAAAAATGGCGCAATGTTTAATTAAAGCAGGTACGAAGCGTCGCCAGCTGCTTCCACGTGCATTATTCATAACTGGATATTTCCGAGTCATCTCTCATCATAACTGTCAAAAAATCTCAGTTTTTCTTTTCTAATAACGAGCTCTGAATTTGCCTCATTTTTTCTCACGTTGTAGCAGATATTTTGGCAGCATCTCCAGCATCTTTCTCTCCCTCCATAATCTTTTGCTTCTCTTCCACAGCAACAACAAACTAAAAAACATGAAATAAAGTAAAGCCCCGGATGATCTGCCGGAGCTGGGTTTTTGTCTCAGTTTTTGCTGTTCCGGAGCCGTGACCCCTCCAGGGACGCGAAATGAAATTCGTCTTCACGCCGAGGCTCCTGAGGGGGTCCGGGGCCCTCGTTTCTGCCTCCCACTCTTTCGTTTCAGCCCCCTCTCCTCCTCCTCCTTAATATGGGCTCCAGAGGCTAATTGGCGGAGGATGAGAAGCGCGTTGAGGGCCCCGGGGCCCCTCCCGTACCCGTCTCATCCCACGCCGCGCACCCCCTGCCTTCACCTCCCCCCATCTCCGCACCCTCCACCACACACACACATACAGCAGATTTGGCCCCGGCTGGGGAGGAGAGTGCTGGAGACGTCCCGGGAACTCGCCCACTCGGGAGCCTGATGGTGGGAGGTGATTTAGGAGAGCTTTCACGGACGCTTGAGCGGCGCTCTCTCTCTCTCTCTCTCCGATGTGTTTTGCTCTCTCAGTTTCTTGCTCATTCCTTCTCTGTCTGCTCTTCTCTCTCTACTGCTCTCTGTTCCTACTCTCCTTTTTCTCTTTTGTTTGGTCATGTTCTTTCCCTCTCTCTCTCTCCCTCTCTCTCTCACAGATCTATGTTGCTTTCTCAATTTCTTGCTCTTCTCTCTCTACCTATTCTCTCATGTTCTTTCCTCTCTCTCTCTCTCTTTCTTTTCCAAAGATGTTTTTGCTCTATCACTTTCTCGCTCGCTTATTCTTCCTCTCTCTCTCTCTCTCTCTCTCCTTTTTCCTCAGATATCATTTATTCTCTAGCTTTATCACTCTTTTTCTTCCCTCTATCTCTCTTAGATCTATTTTGCTCTTTTAATTTCTTGCTCTTTTCTTTCTCTCTCTCTTCTCTCTTCTCTTTTTCACTCAAATTCTTTTGCTTTCTCAGTTTACCACTCTCATTTACCTTCACTCTCTCTCTCTCTCTCTGCTTCTCTCTCTTTGGTCTATTTTCTTCTTTCAATTTCTTGCTTTTCTTTCTCTCTCTCTTTCACTCAACTTATTTTGCTCTCAGTTTATTGCTCTTTTCACCGTCTCTCTCTCTTTGGGTTAAAAATGTGTTGTAACTCATTACTGAATTATGTAATGACTACAATATCAATGAAAAAAATATTAGTAATACCCTGCAATACTGCATTACAACAAAAAAGTTATACCTCATTTTAATTGTGTTACTGTTGTACCTCCCAACATTGCTTATACTGCATATTACTATTACTGACCAACTAAATGCAATGCAATGTGTCCAAAACATTTTCATTATCTGTTACGATGACATTTTATCTACCTTAAAACGCGCCAAAACATACAAAAACACACATCCGCACACACACACACACAAACACACACTAGGAGGTGCGCTCCCCGACCAGTAGATTTTATGAATGTTGTATGGGATTAGGCTGACAGTTCTAGATAAGTAAATCGATCCCTGCCAGTTCGAGCAGCTGAGAGATGCAGGGCTTCATAAGAATAATCTTTTCTGCTGACAACATCTTCGGGCCAAAACTTCTTTGCCGAGTGGCCCGTCGTGAAGGGACGGGTTTAGAGCAGAAAAAAAATAGGGGGTTAGAAATGTCCGTCCTAACAAAATCACATCAGTTGGTCAGACGGACCTTGGCGTGGGATTATACATACATCCAAAAGCATCTCTTTAGCTTCTATAAATCTAAAGCGAGTTCACCGTGAGTGCATCTATCTGTCTCTGTTCCTAAGCAGCACTGTGTTTAGGAGAGATAAAAATGGAGGGCTGACACACACTTTCCCACTGACACACACACACACGGAATACAAAATGTAATGATGAAAAAGAAAGGGACGTCCTCTGGAAGGTTCTGCAGAAAAGAGTAAAAGTATAGATTGTTCGAAAAAGTTAAACTAATAAATGTCTACATTTTAGGAGGATGTGCTTTCTGTACCTAAAGTGATTTTACTTTAACATTTTTGTGGAAATCCGCTTCATGTGAATGCAACAAATTTTATTCAAAACTTTGATGGCAGGTGGTCTAGAGGTGGTCTTTCTCACGGAGAGTCATGTTCCATTATTCAACATGTTTTAAATAAAACAGTAAATGGAATCAGCAGCTAAAACATTAACATTTATGGTGTAGTAAAAAGTAGTAAAAAGGTCACTATTAGAGCATTACAATTTTGAAATGTAAAGTCTTATATTACTAGCTACTAAATAATGATGTTTAACTGTTACTGTATTATGAAATTATAAAGTTGCATGTTATATTATTAGCGCCTAGAAAATATATAATACTATTTAGGGCTGTGCTATACGATATACTATATCGATTTCTAGCTCCAAAAATTGATATTTCTGAGGGGGAGAATCATGCACCACAAGCAGTCTCAGATAACTGACTGGGCACTATAATTTCTTATTTTCAGTCTTATGCACTTTATTTTAACGTTTTTGGTGTCCACTAGTTCAGTGTGTTAAAATGCAAAGACAATAAAGTTATATTGTTTTGACTAAATTATTTATGTAATGTGACTTGTTAAGACCACCCAGATTGTACACAGTAACTTGCATTTCAGCTATGTTTTTAAATTTCAGTGAACTGTAGAATATTGCTATATATCGCAATATGTATAATATCGCAATATATTGTGATATAATCATATTGTGACCCATGTATCATGATATGTATCGTATCGTTAGGTCCTTGCCAATACCCACCCCTAATGCTATTACAGTACTACTATATTGAAATGTAACACAATATTACTAGATACTAAAATAATATACAACTTATATTACAGTCAGCAGAAACATCCTACATCTTTTTATATTGTTATGTGCGAGGTTAGCAATGAAGGCCGAACACGAAAAGTCGTCAATAACTTTCTGTATTTTTGCCGAACAGAAGAAAAAAAAAGTAAATAAAAATAAAAATATGCCTTCACAATACTACCACGTCATGAGATGGTCGTCACACACAATTTACAACCCCCCTCCTTTTACAATAGTGAATCAAACACAAATACAACACCGAAACGGCAGTTCACAATGAGATGTCTGCACGAGTCCGCACGTTATCCTGGGAAAGTTCACCGTGCCATCCGTGTGCTGTCCTCGACTTCATCCCACCACTGATCCGTGCGAGATGTCCGCAGGCGTTCCGGTGTGAGTGACGGTCGCATCCGAAGAGGAAAACCCCCCCTCCCCAAAACTCCGTTTCTGAGCAAAGAAGCAGATAGAACGCTTTCCTCTTCCAGAACAGTTCACCTGACTCCCCTTCTCCAATCACAACCCGGAACCTGTGTCTACCCCAGAGGTCACACCCATTTAACTTTCCCAAGTTCAAAGAATATGAGCAGGCACAAAACTTAATAGAAAATGTCAAAATATCCCTAAGTCACAACAGAACATGACATGTGTTTATATAAAACAAATAATAAAATGAATAACAATTATACATCACAATCTTTTTCAAACATATAACAGTCATGGAATTTTATCAAGAATTTACTCATCTAGTTGCAGTTATGACTACTAAGTAATAATAATATATTACTGTCACTCATTATATGACATATAGCTTCTAAGAAAATATAATATTATTACTATTAGTATTATATTAAGTTACAATATTAATTAATAATAATAATAATAATAATAATAATAATAATAATAATATGTATTATTATTATTATTATTAATATTATTATTATTATTATTATTATTATTACTCAATTGCTTACACACACTATTACCAGGCTTTGGTTCATTTTCACAAACCATTCGCCAAATACCAAAAAACACGCCATTTCTAGGGCTGGGTTCAAAGGATTGATTCTGCAGATCATCGCCGATTCTCGTTAAAGAAAAATGCGATGTCGATTCAAAAATTCGCCGGATAAATCTTTCTAGGGGCTTTATACACTACTTCGTGACAGCATGAGGAGAGCTATAAAAACGTGAGACCGGCGAAACCGAAACCAAATACAGCCATGGCTGAAGCTACTCCGCTCAAATCACTGTCTGGCCTAAAAGGCCGATGTTTGCTTAACTGCCGGTTTAAAACAAGTTATTTATAACCAAGCAAAAACTAAGTATTCAGCGCTTAAAGAAATCTCTAAATAAATGCGATATCAAATGAATTGAATCGAATGAAAAGATTGAAATCGGATATGACCTTGTAGATAAGGAGATGAATCGATTCGAGAAATCATATGACCACCCAGCCCTTCCCATTCCTAAACCATGAACACTAAACAACGTGACACATGAATCAGTTGTGGTTAACTCTTACAGCAAAGCATAGCCTAGATCCACTCAGTTGTCAATGCCTGCACCATGTGCTCAGTCAGAAATAGGGTTCACTCAAGTCAGCACAACTTGAAACCAATGAGCACACAATTATCCAGAAGGAAACACAGCCAATCAGAATTGTTCACACACCAATCAGAACCTTCACTTGTTAGATAAAAGGGCCATGTATCAGTTCACTTGTATTGGGAAAAATAGATCTACAAAGACCTGAAGGTAAGAGGAAGGGAGACACAGAAGGGAGATGGAAGAGGGAAGAGGAAGGGAACAAGGGGAGACAGGGTTTCTTCCTCCATTCTGCCTGGCCAGTGCTCACATTGCCCTGTGATGTTGATGTGAGAATTTATGGCATGACCCCAGGCCAGAAGAAGGGATGCTGAATCCAGGATGAATGTGTTTTTTTTTTTTTGTTACCAGTAATATTTTCAATGACATATTGATATTTGATATTGGCCATTGTGTTCTGCATTCAATGTTCTTTATCCGTTGCAAATTTTACTGGTGATTTACTTTTTCACTCAGTTTCGACTTATAACTACAGTACGTCACGGAATTAAACATTACATAAATACATAGGTGTTGTGTCATGATTATGTGTGTCATGAAAGAGTTTGTTCTGGGGAGAAAACCGCAAAGTGCCGTATTTATTGCAGTAACAGGTTTTGAGGTATTGTTTGAACTGAGCTCACTAGTGTGTAATTCTGGTTTGTAAGTAGATATGTATTTGTTGATGCTTTTGTGTGATTCACGGAAGGCAGAGTTTAGTTCAAGATGTGAGATTACATGGTTCTGAGTGGAGAGTTTGTTTTTGAACTGAACACTGGAAGTTTCAGTAGTTGAGTGAGCAGTTAAGGATGTGTGTTTAGAGTTTGGGAAATTGAGGCCTAATTTAAAGAAATGTGTTTTAGCTATCAAAAAAACTGTAAAAACACAATTTTGCAAGTGACTAAAAATAATCCTTTACTGTAATGGCTTTTTATTGAAAAGTAACAATATTGAAAATCTATGCAAAATATTGTTAGTTAATACAGTTTTTTCCAATTTTCCAACACTTATCAAAACCAAACTTTTGCACCAAATAGTAAACATTTCTTTCACATGCCTAATTTTTTCCTCCAACCAGCCAAACACCGCTATATAAAATCAATACACTTTTTATCTCTTTGGGACTGTCAGAACACAAATACTAATTGGACACAGAAACATATGTGCAGAAATAAACTGGAGTTTCAAACTAATCATTGATTTAGCTTCTAATTTGCAACAGAAAAACAAACATAATATCCGCCATTACTGTACAATTCAACAAATTCTAAACAACACAAACAGAATAGAAACATGTGCAGTGAAAAACAAATGAACAACAGAAACAAAATTATACCCAGCATCATGTCGTCTCTCAGTGGATCTGGCATAGCACCTCATCATCCACTTCACATGCGATATCTTCGCCTTTAGACAGCGAGGAAAAGCGTCAAGTGTCTTATCCATCCCTGAATGCTCCTATGTCAATTTCTCCACATATGTCCCTCCACATTGCTTTGTAAAGCCCTCACGCACGATAGGGGTTGATGATCATAGACCTCTATGGGGTTCAGAAATGGAGGGAATAAGGGGAAGGTAAACCACTATATGGAAACGCGCTGTGGGTTGTTGTAAAATAATTTGCACTACATGGCTGCGATGAAAAGCTCACATTGTCCCACACTGTATATCTATTGCTGCTGCAGATTTCATACGTCCATGTTATTTACTGTTGTAGATGTCTACTTAATCTGTCCAAATGTCAGATCAACCCTGTGTTGTATGGACCAGAATAGCCATGTCCTGTGATAGCCTTTACATTGTAGATGTTCCCCCATCTTGCTCCAGGAACATTCTACAATAGCTCTGTATGACCTATTATGTTTCTTCTTCCCCATTGTTCTTTAGTGTTGGTAAATCGGTGGAGTTTGGTTCTCACATTCTGATTGCTGGATTAACTAATAAGCAGTCAGGTGCTTGACTCCGGAAGTGGCGTTTGTGGTAGCCTAATATGGGTACATGGGTGTGGATTTTCTGAATAGATTGTCATTGGGAAATAGGCTAAAAAGTGTCTTGGTATCAGATTCACCAATGTTTTCTGTAGGAAGTGTGTGCACTCCTAATACAAAGATGTCAGGATAGTGCTTAATATGTTCAAAATTAATGATTTGTGTTGAGTATTACAAATGTGAGAATTTTTATCTCTGAGTGTCAGTGTTGATTGACTTTACATTAGATTTGTTAGCAATTGGAGCCAATTGAAAATTACTATATCACTAATATAACTCTACTAAAAGTAATGTAACATTACTATTGCTAAAAATAAGCAATATAATACTGTTAGCACTTATTATACTATAAAATGATATGTAAAATTACTAATAGCTAAGATAATTTATTACTATTGCCTGCTACTATTCTGAAAAGTAATATGTAATATTACTAGGTACTAAAAATAATATATTACTGTGTTTCTATAAATAGTGCAGAATCTAACTAGCAACCAAAATATAGTGTGTGCATTACTACGTGAAAAAGCTATGCATAATATTACTGAAAAATGATATAATACTATTACTGCTGTTAAAAGTAATGCATAAACACCATCTGGTTGCTAAAAACAATATAGTACTATTATTTTGTTTTGTTATATGACAAAGAGGAGATTTACAATTAGCTAAAAATTAAATATTACTTTTGCTAGACTAATAGTTTGGAATGTAATGCATAATATTAATAGTTGCTAAAAAACAAAAAAACCTATATATTACTTTTACTTGTATTGTCTTACGGAAATAGTATATATTTGCTGATCGCCTAAAAAATAAATTATTACTATGCTTTATTTTAGTTTGAAAAAGTAATACATAACAATACTAATTTAACGAAAAATATATCAATATATTGATTACTGTACTAATTTGAAAATGTATAATATTATTAGTTGCTAATGTTATATAGTTAACATATTTGTTACTCCCATCATTGTTAACAAGTGGACTCTTGCACTGCTTCTGTGAACTACTGATTACGAGGACCCACACAAAGTGTAGCATCATCTCGCGATGTCACTTGAAATTAAAAGCTTTAATTGAGAAGCGACTGTGGAAGTGTGGCCGGAACACTCTCCTGACAGCCTCTCGGCCGCGGCAAACCGGAGAATCACTTAATCATTACACTTGTGTTGTGTGAGTGATTAAAATACTTCGAACTCACCTCCGTAGCCCTTCACCGGATATAATAAAGCACAAATGTTGTGCCTCCAGCGTGGTCCCAAACCTTCACTTTCCCGGAAGATTGGTTTCAAAGTCACTGAGCACTGTGTTTGTAAGTAACTCTACAAAAATGAATATTGGCAGTCAGGTTGCCTATGGTCATAATGACCCCCCTTTATTTCTGGCTTAGTTACCTTTAAGTCTTGAGTCAAAAATTTAAGAACTACTTCTCAATAAAAATCAACAGTAGCTAATGTTTTGCACAAATCAGCATGTTATGCAAATTTGCGTGGAGCCAATCTTCACCATTTGGAAAACTTCTGCTCTTACTTAGAAACCATCTCAGAATTGGAGAAGAAGCATTTGCAGTGTCCGAATCTTCAAGACTCATCATTTTCAAAAGTGGTGTTTTGCCTATGTTCATACATTTGCAGTAGCGTCTAAAACTGTAGCTATACAGCAAATTGAGTGCCGGAGCATATCAGGTGCTGTGCTTGTTCATAATGAAAATCTATCAATCAATCAATCAATCAATCTTTCTCTCTGTCTGTCTATCTATCTATCTATCTATCTATCTATCTATCTATCTATCTATCTATCTATCTATCATGCTTATCAGTCGGATGATGCCATAGTCATCTCACCTTGCCGCCATTGTAAGTAAGCGAATCTGTTTGAACTGACGGTTGGATACTCTATTATGTGATTACATATGAGTCGTTCACTTCAATTACCTATCGATGTCATGAATTTTTCTCTTTTTTGATACCCAGGAACTTAAGAGATACAATGAAAAGATGGTTATATGACATCTCCAAGAAAAAGACAAATCTTTTTACTTAAGGAAAAACCAAATCACGTTCGGCATTAACACATGTATATAGTTACTAGCGCTATCTGGCTGTTATTAGCGCAGCTAAGGGGTAGGCCAGGGTAAGTTAAATCACCTGTCCGTTGGCGACGGGTTAGATGGAGTAAGCTTCAAGAGGTGAGCAATGTTGAGAGTATTGTGGAGTTACAAGAGGTGGAGTATACTTCTCCACAGGCAGGCTCATAGTTGTTTACAGGTATCAATCTTATGTGCTGTTGTCTGTAAACACTTTAACCTTTAAGATTTTCTTTTAAATATGCTGTGTTGTTTGTAGTATCAGTAGCTTAACTGAACTTAACCTTTACGTAAGAATAATTCACGTGCCACATACATTGATGTACGTTGTTGATAACTAAGTTGTTGAAATTCCGTGACTTATTTGGTTTTTTCTCTGCATTGACAGACAGCAACAGCAGGTCAGCATTTTGAGATTTTCCACTCTGTAATCTGTTTTCCTAAAAGTTTGTTTCAGGGCATCGACAACACTGGTGTCGTGTGCGAAAGACCAAAAGGATTTAAAAAAAACTTTTTCAGATTGGCCTAAAATTGTTGTCGTGTGGACATAGCATAAGAATGTTGGTCTTTAAGCGGGCATAAAATCTTTGTCAGCTAACAGAATTAGTTGAAGCACAAATAAAGGCCTGTATTAGGGGTCTTGAAGCCAGCGTGGATAGCGTTTCGCTGCTGCTGACATTTTCCACCAACATCAAAGGCAGTGGGACGCAACGCAGTAAGAAGCGGAATTGCGGCTTATAATCTGTGCTAGTCACCTGACATAAGAGAGAGAGAGAGAGAGAGAGAGAGAGAGAGAGGAGAAAAAGATGGATATAAATGCAGAAAGAGAAAATAGACACAAGAGAAAGATGGAGAGAGAAATGGACAGAGACAGAGAGACATGAGATGAGAGAAAGATGGACTGAGAGAAAAAGAGAGGAGAGAGAGAACAAAACCAAACAAAAAAAAGAGAGAGGGAGAAAGATAGAAATGGAAAGAGAAAAAGAATGAGATGAAGAAAGAGAAAAGGAGAGGGAAAGAGAAAAAGACACAGAGAGATGGAAAAAGAGAAAAGGAAAGAGCGATAACAGTAAAAGACAAATAGAAACATAAAGAAAGAAAGAGGAAGTGGTAGCGATAGAAAAAGAGACAGAAAATGATATAGAGAGAAACAGATAAAGGGAGAAATGGAGAGAGATAACTGTGTTGTTTACGTGTGCTGGATGTTTCTGTCTTTCTCTCAGAGAGTTTGTGAAAAAGTGATAGAACACATTGGGAGAGATCTACAGTGTTACTGCTGTGTCTGCTGCTGTGTTTATTCCTCCTCGACTCCCCGTCGCTGCCTTTACCTTCCTGCTCTTCTCCCAGGCTGAAAGTTGGCTGCCCACGCAGAGCGCCGCACTCCACCTCCCAACTTCACAGCGGTTTATTTTTGGGTGGAATTTCAGTCTAAACGTGAGATCAGACAGACGCGTTCAGTGACTGTCCTTGACCACCATTTATATTCTATCTCTCTTTGAATAGTATAAAAGGTTGTTTGTTTTCACAAACCTTTTTTGTTTTATTATTGAAGTTATCTTGAGCACTTGAATGAAAGTCATTTGGACTTCTTTTCCAAATTATTGAAGATTTTTCGCCACTCATCTCCATTGTAGATTCTCACTAAAGGCATCAAAACTATGAATGAACTGTGTAAGGGCTATTTGACCAAGAAGAAGTGTGATGGAGTGCTGCGCCACATGGCCTGGCCACCACAGCCACTTGACCAAACCCAATCGAGATGGTTTGGGATGAGATGGACCGCAGAGTGAAGGCAAAAGGGCCAACAATTGCTCAGCATCTCTGGGAACTCCTTCAAGACTGTTGGAAAACCATTTCAGGTGACTACCTCATGAAGCTCATCGAGAGAATGCCAAGAGTGTGCAAAGCAGTGATCAAAGCACAGGGTGGTTATTTTCAAGAATCTAAGATATAAAACATGTTTTGGGTTATTTCACACTTTTTGTTTACTACATAATTCCATATGTGTTCATTCATAGTGCCTTCAGTGAGAATCTACAGTGTAAATAGTCATGATAATAAAGAATAAAATATTGAATGGGAAGGTATGTCCAAACTTTTGACTGGTAGCGTATTTCTCCTGTAGTGCGGTTGCCACCCTGAAAGTGGTCGTTAACACGCCCTGTTGTCCACTGGGGTCAAGAAAGTTGTTGGCTTCACCTGAACCAAAGTGTAAACCATTGGCTTGGGGTTGTGCCTCACATGCAAAAGGCCTGGGAATGGACCACCTATGGTCACCACCTCTGTTCAACATTGGTCCTTCCTGTTGGCTGTTGATGGCCTTCTTTACTCTGCTGTGGGTCAGTCATGGTCTAGTGGTTACTAGGATACTTGTCTCTGGACCAAGAGGTCGTGGGTTGGAATCCTACCTCCAGCACAAACATCATTGAGTCCCTGAACGAGACCCTTATCCTAAGTTGCTCTGAATAACAGCATCTTCTAAATTCTGTAAATGTAAATGTCTCTCAAACCATCTTTTCTGTCCAAAATGTGAACAATTGTATCTACAAAAGATGGTCCCTCTTCCTTTAAGGCCCCATCCAGGCACTCATTCGAATCTTGGATAAATGAATGCGCTCTGAATGTGGTTTTATTTTGCATTTTGTATCAATCTCCTTGAACATTTTCAAAACACGGTTTCTTCCAGACTTCCCTGTATCAGGACTTCCAGACTTCCCTGTATTTGGAATCATGAGACATATCTGGTCCTCCAGAATGTCAACTGAACAACATGTACATGTAATAGCAAACACAGGTCACCAACGCCGTGTGGAGGCTCTGAATCATTCCACTGAGCAGAAAAACGGCTGACATTCAGTCTACACTCACCTGGCGCCACGAATACCAGAAAAACGCCTGATTTAGTCTTGAGATCCTTACTGAGGTGTTTTAAAAGAGAGGGACAACCACATGGCAATAGTTCACACCTTGACTCTAGTGAAACCAACAGCTCAGACCATGATCCACACCTTGCCCAGGGTGACACTAACAACCGAGTGGACAACACTGCATGTCAAGATCAGGATCTCTGCTGGATCAGGGTGGCACAGTGGTGTGGTGGTTATTTCTGTGACAAGGTTGTGGGTTCAATCCCCAGGTCTGTGTGAAGTTTGGGCTCCGGTTCAAAAATATGCGCTGTAGGTTGTTTGGTTAATCTAAAGTCCCCCCCTTAGGTTTGAATGTGCCCTGCGGTGTGTTGGTGTCCGCCCAGAGTTGGTCCCCACCTTGCACCCGAAGTCCCAGGAGAGGCTCCAGTCCCCCTGAACCCGATTGTAAGCACTGCATGTAGGTCCATTTAAGGTCTCATTTAAGGCTTTTGTGCAGTCTAATTAAAACATCAGTACGAGCTGCAGATGAGAATGCTGTGACAGTAGTAGACTCGTTTAATCCATGGATCGTTACCTTTAGAGAGGATTACAGAGGAGTTCTTATGTGAATGTTGTGTGTTTGAATGTGGGGAAGAAAAAGTGTGTGTGTGTGTGTGGCCATGTATTTATCGCATTGTGGGGACCTTTTGTCCCCTAAAATCACTTTTAGCTGTTTTTTGGGGTTTGTGGGGACATTTGAGAGGTCCCCATGAGGAAAAATGACTTCATAGAAAATGTGCTTGTTTTATTGGAGAAACTAAAAGAGGTAAAAGATGTGCTTTTGGTTACTGAGGTTAAGGTTAGGATTAGGTGTAGGTGTAAAATTATGTACTTTGTAATTATGTCACTATGTCATTATGGGAGCCTCTGGAAAGACCTCACAAAGATAGTAATACATAGACTGTGTGTGTGTGTGTGAGTGACAGAGAGAGAGACAGTGAGTGAGATACAAGAGAGAAATGCAGCAAGATAAAGACATGGGGTGGAGAGAGAGATAGAGAAAGAAATGGAAAGAGAGTAAGAAAGACTGACATAGATAGATAGACAGATAGATGGATTGATAGATAAACAGAGAGGGAGATAAACGGAGACAGAGATGTAGAGAGGGAGAGTCAGAGAGAAAAAGGGAAAGAGAGACTGATTGAAAGAGAGAAACAAGTGATGGAGCATGAGAGAGAGACGGATATAGACAGATAGAGAGACTGAAAGAAAGGGGAAGAGAGAGAAATAGAGATGGAGAGAGAGAGAGTCAGAGAGAAAAGGGGAAAGAGAGAGACAAAGGCAGAAAGAAACAGAGAGACAGATGGAGTTAGAAATGGGAAAACTACTAAGAACGAGACAAGAAAGAGACTGAGAGAAAGTGAAAGAGTGAGCTGTAAAGAGGGAAAGAGAGATAAAGAGATGGAGAGAGATATAGAGAAACTGAGGGACACAAGTAGGAAGGAGAGAGAGAGAGAGAGAGAGAGAGAGAGAGAGAGAGAGAGGAAGAGAGAGAATCAGAGAGATATTTAAAGAGAGAGATGGGGAAAGGGTGAGCAGGACACAGAGAGAAAGAGATGGAGAGAGAGATGAAGAGAAATATGGAGAAAGAGATGAGAAACAGAATTTTTTGAAGAGAAATAGAGACGGGAGAATCATAGGACGTTTGTGTGTTAAAATCCCAGCAGATCTGTAGGTGGCACTGTTGCTCTACACACCAGCACTCAACACACACCACCTCTCTCACACACACACACACACACACACACACAACATTATCATGCACACAGATGTGCATCCATACACACACAGAATGAGAGGCTTCTTAACCTACACTCCTCAACAGCCGTCGTATATTGGTGTTAGAAATCAGCTGCAGTGTAATATGGAGCACTGTGAAATTGCCTTCTCACTTAGAGGAGATTCTATAATATCATTTCGCACACACACACACACACACACCCACACACACACACACACAAACACAATCTACTGTATAGTTGGCCTTCCATGTAAGTGAACAAGGTGTAAGATTCTTAGAAATAGATTACATTATAGTATCTGCTTAAATTAACAGGAAACAGATGCTCATGCTGTTGGAGAGCTGAAGTGTGTGTGTATGAGTGTGTGTGTGTGTGTGTGTGTGAGAGAGAGAGAGAGAGAGAGAGAAAGAAGGAGAATGAAAAGAGAGGGAGAAACGGAGACAAGATTGAAAGTGTCGGTGTTTCTAATTAGCTGAATATTTGCTGGAAAATTCTACAGATGTAATGTGTGAAATTACACACAGAACAGAGATTACAACAGAGCAGGGTGTTAATCTGACTATTTTTGTGAGCTATTTCTATCGACTAAAATAATCACAACCTCAGTAACCAAAATGGCCAATTGGTAGCATAACGGTTAGTGGGGTGTGGCCCCATGATCGGAAAGTTGCCAGTTCAAGTCCAAGTCGCGGACTTGATATAAGTGAAAAATACATTTTAATTTGTTAATTGATCATCCAAATTATACTGTTAGTGTTTGTAAGCTGCATAGGTGCAGTTAGTAGCGTAAGGGTGAGAGAGTTGTATCTGTGAACAGAAGGTCGCCAGTTCAAGTTCTGGACCTGTAAAGGTACCATTGAGATACCCACGAGCAAGGTAAGCCCTGCAGTTACTCTGGAGTACTCTGAGAGTGTGATTAATGGCATTGTGTTACTGTCTTTGTGTATTGTCTTTGTGTGTGATGTGGTTGATGGACTTGGATGCAATCCAAAACTGTCTGAAGAAACTATGAGACATATGCTGGATGCTTTTTCGATGATGAAGAGCCTGTTCTGTTCTAGGTGCAGTGGTAGTGTAACGGTTAAGGAGTTGGCCCCATGATCGGACGAATCCCGAACCTGTAAAAGTACCATTAAGGTACTCATGAGCAAGGTAATGTCCCCAAGCACTGCTCCCTGGGTGCTTCCAAAAGAAAATGCTGCCCACTGCTTTTTCACGGATGGGTCAAATGTAGAGGTCACATTTCATGTTGGTGCACTGTGTCTTCACAAAGACAAATAATCACTCATTTAAAGAAAAAAATGTGTGTAAAACAAAAGCTAAAATACTTTTATAAATACATTTCTTCCATATAAGGACAGTTCATCACAGGTTTTACTCTCTTTTAAGGAACAACTAGTTCCTGACAAATTCCTACAAACTCGAACACACACACACACACAGTCTCTGACAGAATCGTGCTCTGCAAAACGTTCCTGGCTTTGAAGGAGAATGCTTTGTTTACGGGCGTCTGTGTGTGTGTGTGTGTGTGTGTGACTGTGATTATGAACAGAGTACGGAACGAGTGACAGGGGAAAGGATCAGCAAAGCATTGTTTGAAGGTGCACAGGTAGTGTGTGCGTGTGTGTGTGTGTGTGTGTCTGTGTGTGTCTGTGTAAATCCCCAGAGAGTAAATTATCAGCACTGACACCCTCTTTCCTCTTCAATGACACAAACTCTGACTTCCTCCGACTCCAGTCATGAGAGAAAACATGCTATTGTGTTGATGCTGTACAATAAAGTGAAATAGAAGTGTTACAACACACACACACCCACACCCCCACACACACTCTCTTTCCAAATCTTTCTTTTTATACATCTCCAACTCTCTCTCTCTCTCTCTCTCTGTTTGACCCCTTTTTCTCCACTTCTTTCTCTCTTCATCTCTATCTTCTCCCATCCGTTGCTTTGTTTGTCTCTCCCTCTCTGTCTTTCTCTCAGTCTCATTCTTACATTCTCTTTCTCTTTATCTCTTCATCTCTTTCTTCAGGTTTCTCCCTTTTCTTCATCTGTTTTCTGCCTCTCCATTGTTCTCTGTCTCATTCTCCCTCTGCATCTCTCTTTCAGTCTCCCTCTCTTTTTCCCTGTATCTCTCCATTTCTCTCTCTCTACCTCTCTTTCTGTCTCACTCTCCATCTTTTTCTTTCCCTCTATCTCTCTCTCTCTCTCTCTCTCTCTCTCTGTGTTTCCATTTCCCTCAGCATCCCCCCCCTCACTCTCTTTCTCACTCTCCATCGCCATTTCTCTCTGTCTCTCTTTATCTCTCTCTTAACCCCTCTCTTTTTCTTTCTTTCTTTTTTCATGTCTTTCTCCATCTCTCCCTTTCTTTATCTTTACATCTCGCTCGACACTGATCTCTCCATCTTTCTCTCTTTCTGCCTCTCCATCTCTCACTCACCCACCATCTCTCTCTCTCCATTTCTCTTGCAGCCTCTCTCACTCTCTCTCTCTCTCCCCCCCCTCTTTCCCAGAGTCTCATTTCTCATTTGTATCATCAGTGTAATGACTCGATTGGGCAGTTTGCCTGAATCGCTGGTTCGTGCCCGAGAGCCGATGCCTTTATTAAGTTGGTCAGTTTCCAGCCGTCCCATTACTGCTTGCCGCACTCGTCCCTCGCACTCGTCCCCTGCCATCCCACCATCATTTCACCCCCATCTCCGAAATTCAATTCATTTCCAAACTGCTCTCCGCACAGTGGTACACAGAATGCTGCTGATGTTGCGATCTGTGTGTGTGTGGAAAAATGTGTGTACACTGAGAGTATTTATATGTCTATTTGTGACATAGACAGCAAAGGTTTTACTGGTCAAATGCACATTATGCAGCCCAGGTGTGCTTCTGAATGCTGACTTGGTGATGTTAGAACAGAGGAAAATTAACATTTTTACTGCTGTGAATGTTTTTAGGACTGCAGTGGGGTAAAGTTGACAGAAGAAGCAAAAATGTGGCTTCATTTGGAAAACTAAGGACCGACATTTCTTGACATTTACAGCATTTAGCAAACACTCTTATCCAGCGCAACTTCCAGGGACAGTCCTTAGAGCAAGTTGATGTCAAGGGTCTTACTTAAAGACCCAATGGTGGTGAAAGGGAGTGATTATATGTCATTGTGAACACTGCACAGCACAACATACAGTTTACCATAACGAAATGTGGCCTCTGCATTTGACCCATCCGTGAAGGTGCAGTGGGCAGCTGACATGGGCCGCGCCCAGGGAGCATTTTTTTGCCATGGCAGTTGGTTGCACAATGGTTAGGGTGTTTGCCCTGTGATCGGAAGGTCGCCGGTTGGAATCCGAGACTGGTAAACGTACCACTGAGGCACTCATGAGCAAGGTATTGTCCCCTGGTGCTGCCAATGTCAGCTGGCCACTGCACCTTCATGGATAGGTCAAATGCAAAGGTCACATTTGTGTGCTGTACTGTGGTGGGTTCAAAATGACAAAAAATCACTCACTTCCATGTACTGCATGTGTGCTATTCTTTTTTGAAGTTATTGAAGGGTGCAAAAAATCATAATTTTTAGGCTGATCTTTCATAAGATTAAAATCGTATCATTTCAGTAAGAAACTTATGCATCGTAAAATTTAATGGCGACATAATATAAATACGATTCTTGAATCTTACAACAAATTCCAAAGTGAAAAGACAAGAAATCAAATTACATATTGCCTTTCTTTAAGCCAAATCATTTTTGACAATATTAACTGACATTTATTGACAATACATTTATGAAACGTTGAAGCATTGTTCCAGAGGTGAACTGGCGAGTGAAAGCCCTGATGAAAACCACTCTCGCATACAGAAAACCTTCCATTTTTAGTTGTCAACATTGATAGTAAATTGGTTACATGTAGATAAAGTTTTTTTTTAGTAAGAAAAAGTGTGGCTTTGACTCAATAAAAAAAACTTCTTATGACCTTTGGTCATGGAGCAGAAAATAAACCTATTTGAATTTATCAATAAATGTTTGTAGCTGGTCTCTTGGGGAACAAAAAGATCATCATTAAAAGTAGTTTTTGGATGCGGTTTAATTTTAAATGAGTCCAGTATCCAGTATTAAAACGTGACTTACATTGCTGTTCCAATTCCATATTTTTGGTTACACACGGTGGAAGTTGGGGAAGATGTAGCTTTGGTGACTGTAAACCTGTTTTCAATTTTTCAGCAAGGCTGAACCTCGCATTTCTCTAATAATGAGACATGTGCTCTACCTGCTTCCCCACAGCTCCTTATTTTTGGGTTTGCAGACTAATTTAACACAGCCAGTGGATATTTCAACTTGATATCCACCTCATTACCAGCACATCCACTTGTTTTGAATGTCAAAATCTCTGGAGAACATTTTAGCTAATGTTTTCTTATAACATTCTTAGGTGCTATTGAATCAAACTGATTTAGGAAGATCTGATTATCTATAGAAGTGTATTATGATTGGTAGATATTTCAAAACAACAACAAAAACCTTATCTCTTATTTTTCATTATTTTTTCCATGATCTTCTGCCTTCCTTTGAAAGTAGTGGTAAGTAATTCAGCTTTAATAACTCTCCACTTTTAAAGGTTCCCTGAAATGACTTGATGACTATGATGTGGATCTGGAAGTTAATGAAATTCTGCTTGCGACAGGAGGTCAGGGCAGGACATTTCGACTTTGTTTTCCTGTACATTGCATCTGAATGCGCAGCTGAAGTTGAGACATGACAAAACGAAATGGGTAATGAGTTTTTCCCCAACAATTTGGATGTTGGTTCTGATTTTGCCTCTCTGAATTAATCAAGATTCTCCCATCCAAATGTTTTGCACTGTCTACATTAGCGTTGGTTAATAACAGCCGAACACAAAAGTAATAAATGATTGATAAAAATATTGATAAAAATTTGTGAACCTTCATTGGTCTCACGATTTGATTCAATTATGACTATCATGTCGACGATTCGATACGATATCTCAATACAACACAACAGGGCTGGATTAATATAGTGTGGGGCCCCTGAACAACTACACCTTTTATTATTTATGTTCTTGTTTACGTTTGTTTCCTTGTCATTGTTTAGCCTTCAATAAACACACATAACTTGTTAGCGTTGTCCTGGTAACAACTCTTGCTGAATTTTCCAGCTGTTACCGGTTTGTACGGAAGACGACAGAGGATGTACATTGTCAATATTTTTCTTCTCGCTATCTCGACTGTGTTATAATAATTCTTCTTGTTGACTTGAGATCACATTTTCTTAATGAAAGTCGTTTTCTTTAGATCACAAATTGTATGTCTCATGATCTCGACATATGACAAGTCGTTTTCCAAAGATTGCAAGTTATTTTTTAAGTACATTATTATTTGTTGTTGTGAAGCAGCCAAATGTGACCTCTGCTTTTGACCCATTCATGAAAGAGCAGTACTTGGAGATGGTACCTTGCTTGTGAGTTCCTCAGTGGTACCTTTACCGGTCCGGGATTCAAACCATTATGTCAGGATAACAAGGAAATCATGAAACTTGTGATTTGGACATTTTTCGTTGGTCCGTTATTTCCAGATCAGGAAAAAAGAACTTGTAATCTCAAGATTATAGAAGAAAAATAATGTTGTTGCACACTTTTTATCATGTTTTTTTATTTTTTATTTTAAATAAAATCATGAATTGTTTGGACAATTTCACCAATTTCATCAATTCTCATGTTCTCAAGCAGTGATCCTGAACTTTTTGTTTTGGTGGAGCCGGGGTCCACTATTGGGATGATTTTGTGGTTTGAGTTTGTTATTGTTTGTTTAGTTTTGCCCCCTCTTATTCCCTGAGTTAAAACAATTTGCAGATTGGTTGACTGTTCTTGTTCGTGATTAGTGTGTAGTTTAGGGATTATTTAGGCGAGCTCAACACGGAGCTCACCATCCAGTCATGACACCCCAGGGTAGCTTTTGTTTATATGTTTCAGAGTGTTTGAGTTTGATTGCCACAGCCAGCTCGGCCCGCGCTACACAATGAGGAAGCACGACTCCTAGAGGCTCGTCACACTGAAAGGCCGTGAATCTCAGTCAGAGCTGATTGGCGTTAGGTTTCGTTGTTGCTACGTGGACATGCGAGACACAAACTGAAGCTCGGGTCCTATCACATGATCACGTCAGACCCGCATTGCTAATGGACTTTGTGACAGATGCTGGCTTTTTGGCCCCCCGGCTCCTGTTTACACCAGAAAAATATTTATTTGCAGTTTTCACACGGTTCCTGGTGGCAGTGGGAAAGCACCATGCGTAGTGAGACATTACTGTGCGTATGTGTGAACTTGTGTTTAGGGAGGAAAAGAGGGAGTGACTACACAGTGTGTTGATAAGAAGAGGAGGTCACATTGTCCAATCTAAGTGCCATTAGCTTAATGTTGTATGAGACATCATTAAAAAGCCATCGCACTGACTGTCCATCACCCAGAGAGAGAGAGAGAGAGAGAGAGAGAGAGAGAGAGAGAAGGTTAGTCGCTTCTCTTCATCTCTCTCTCTTCCATCTCTCGCTTGATAAACAGTCGTGATCTGCTTTGGCTTACAGCTGCAGCGATATTAGTCTTCATAACAGTTTGAGAGTCTCTCCATCTACAAAATGCTCTCACACTCAAACACACACGCAGACTCCACCAGAGGAAAGCCTTCTATTCAAAACAGACAGGCAAATTACACACTACACCCAGAGAAAAGGAGGGAAAGTGGGGGAGTGGCACGGAAAAAAGGGAAACGAAGACTGAAAAAAATCTCATTTGTTGCCGCACGTCTGGCAGCCATTTGTCATATAATGATCCATCCAGTAATAATTCCCATCATTTTTCATTCCTTATCGCTCGCTGCTTTTCATTTTTTTAAATGCAAGCAGTTGTGATAACCGTTCCACGAATTATCAGATCCAACACTTTAATTAGTGATGCACCTGCCCCAAATATCGTCTTCATTGGGAGGCTCTTAAGCCGGCTTGAAAGACATTTTTATAATTCCGGGCGACTCAGGAATGTCGGGGTCACCGTCGGAATTCTGGAAAAACTCATAAAGAAGCAAGAATGCATTGTGCAGACCTCATGACATTATGTTTCCAAAAGATATCAAATATGCAAATGTGAAACCATTTTTGGAAAACTTTTTAATTAGAAATGAACTTTTAAAAGGATGAATGAGAACAGGGTAAGACATGGGGAGATCGTTGTTTAGCCATGTGAATAAAGGAATCAATGAAAATACCCATAGTGTGTGTGTGTGTGGCTCCGTAACTACGTAAAGGTCAGTGATGACATCTTTGATTAGCCGAGTTTGGAGAACACACTCCAGAATAGAGCAAGAAAATACGCTCAACTCCCCACGGAGAGAAGAAAGGTTAAGACACTGCTGCCGGACTAGCCGGTGTGTGTGTGTGTGGGTGTGTTTGTGTGTGAGTGTGTGTATGTTTCTGACCTAGGCTAGTTTTAGGAACAAATTTCCGGCCCTGCGCCTACAGTTTGGGAACGGACAAACCTTTGGAGACAAAAACTTGTGCCCTCGTTTGTGAAGACATATTAGAAAACTAATAGCTTGTTTCCATGTAAGCAGATATTTTTATGAACGCATACTTTTTTATACATTTGTGGCTTTCCTTTACACTTAAACACGGTTTTTCCACATAAGCAAGCATTTTTATAAACGCTAATTTTTTTTATATGTTTGGGACTTTCGTTTACACATAGAGTTTTTCCACATAAGCGGATATTTTTATGAATGCTAATTTTATTTATACATTTGGTAACATGTAAACAGGCCCTTAAGGAGCATTGTTGAAGTTAGGGTTTGGTCAGGGTTAGGGTTTAGAAGCGGTCTTTGGCTTCTTTAGTTAATAAAGATATGTGTCTCCTTGCAGATTAACAACTGATTGTTTTATTCATTCATTTATTCATTCATTCATTATCTGAACTGCTTAATCCCAACCGGGGTCGTGGGGGGAACCAGAGCCTATCCTGGGAGCTTCCGGGCGCAAGGCGGGAACAACCCTGGGCAGGCGCCAACGCACCGCAGATCCTGATTGTTTCAAATTACAGATTTACAGAATTTCACTAACTGTCTTTTTTTGCAGTTCGATGTCGTGAATCTCCCCTTGACTTCGTGTAAAGCTCACTCTCCAAGGCTCTCTTGCTCACTTCCTTTTTTTCTTTTTCTGTGTATCACTCTTTCTCTATCCTTATCTCACTCTCTCATTCACTTTTTTCCCTTTCTTTCTTTCACTTTTACTCGCTGTTCTCTCTCTCTATCTCTCTCTCACTCTCACTATCTCTCTCTCTCTCTCTTTCAACCACACACACACACGCACACACTGTTTAACTCTCACTTTTAATGTCTCTCTCTGTCCGTATTACTCTTCCTCTTCTTCTCTCTCTTTCTCTCTATTTCTCATCCTCTTTCTCACTCACTCTTTTTATTTCTGTATCTCTCTTTCTCTCTCGTTCCCTTCCTCTGTCACTCACTTTCTCTCTCTTTTATTCTCTCTCTCTCACCGTTTTACTGTCTTTCTATCTGTCCCTCTCTCTCTTCTGCTTTTTCTCATTCTCTCTCTCCCACTCTCACACATTTTCTTACTCTCTTAATCTCGTTCCCTGATTTTCAATATCTCTTTCTTCCTCTCTCTCGTTTTCTCTCTCTCATGCTATCATTCTCTTTTCTCTGTTTTACATAGAGAGAAAAGAGAAAGACAAAGAGATAAATGATTTTATTGTAACATCTGTATTCATTACGATATGTACAAAAATAGGAGACACTGTGTGTGTTTGTGAGTGTGTTAGTGTGTGTAAAAAAGACACATGGGGACAAACAGTATGTATATATGTCGATGTAAGTATGAAAGTGTGTGTGTGTGTGAGAGAGAGATGTTACTTAAAATGTCTATTAGACACTGTATGAACAAAAATAAACATTTTACGTGTGTGTGTGTGTGTGTGTTTGTGTACCGTAAACAGATCTTCTTTCTTTCTTCCTATGTTTCATTTAGCAACTCATTTAGTACACACACACACACAGACACCCACCCACAACACACACACACACATACACAAACACACTTGACTTGAGATGTAAACAAACACATCCAGACACTCGAGGCTGCTTTCTCATCTCTCAGTAAGAGTCTCTTGTCGGTTGTTTCTACGCCAAACTGTTTGTGTGTTTCTCCTGCGAGAACTCAAGCTGGAAGACTTTCACATGCCAAAACACTCTTCTCAATAATACAGTATCCACTAAAAAATATCAACAACAACTGTCAGGAAAATTCTGTCGTCCCTCTTAAAGGTTGTTCTGTCATTTATTTTGCGTATCTTGACTTTTATACTTGTCGTCATACTTGGGGCCTGAAGAATGATTACCTTCTCGCATATTTCCCAAAAAATATATATTTACTACATTAGAAGAACTTTCCGAGGCGACTTAAAAAACCTCGCAAAAGCTCCTCCAGGTCCTGTCACGGTTTTAGCGCATTACGTTCTGACGGCTCACAGCTTCTTCAACATTTTGTTCTTGATGACTGGCAGTAACAACAGCAACAACAACGACGACAACAACAACAGCGTCTAATTAGAGCGTAAACGGTCTCCGGGGACGTTGAAACCCGCCGCCGAACCTTCGCAGAGTGCTTACAGTCGGTTAAAATCAAAGTGAAGTTCATTTTTTATGCAAACTTTAGTTGTGCAGTCAGCAATGTTTTGTGCTGCGAGATTGAATGCAGAGGTCGAGCGATGATAATAATTAAAGATGAGTATTCAGGGACCGTACGTCAAAAATAGATGAAAATAAATGGTGATATGAACAGAAAGTGTAAATGTTTTTATGATGCTGGCTTTTTTGTTTAAGGTCAGTTTGATTCTTGACACTTAAAGCGTATTACATTTTTTCCACTTGCCATAGGGCGTTGATTTAATTCCACTCTTTTCCACTGAACTACTATGCTCATGCCTTTTCCGTGCTGGATCTCAATTTGGAACCTTAGAACCTTCACCCGAATTTATTTCAGTCATCACATATTCCAATTCCACACTCCACTGGCAAATTTTGCCACATTTTTCCACCTAAGTAACCTTGATACCCTTGACTGGTACCAATACTTCAGTACCAAACTATCTGTAACCAAGAATCTGAGATTGTTACAGATGAGTGGTTGGCTAAATCAGCGAAGCAACTATTTCCAGAGCTCAACTATGACTCCACAGCATCCTTTTGTGGTGAGGAAGGGTGAACAACACCCATATTCGTCACACATACACACCAAGACAGAACACACGAAGAATGAAAAATTTGAAAAATAACATAAGAACTGAAAGCTGTTGGATTGTACAAAACAACTGAGCATGTAATGGTCAAGGGGCAGTTGGTAGTGTAACGGTTGGGGCATTCGCCCCCCCGTGATCAAATGCTGAACTGTAAATGTTCAACTGAGGTACTTATGAGCAAGATACAGTCCCCAAGCAGTCCCCGGGCATTGTGGCACACTATGTGCAGTGCTAAATAATCACTCACTTTCACAAGCTCAAAAAACATTATGCCAACAATTGGGGCAGTTGGAAGAGCAATGGTTAGAGAGTGTTGCATCTCTATTTTTATTTTTTTCTACCTTGTTTGGTTAAGGCCTATTGGGGTGCAGAATAGCACAGAACATCCTTACCTTATTGGTATGCAAACTTGTGCAACCTATGTTTAACAGTGGCATGAGCCTAGGGATGGGGAAAAGATGGGGGGTGGGTAAGGTAGGAAATATGTATAAAGTTGGAACCCTTAAACCAGTCTGGGCAGATCCGTCAACTGGCAAGGGCATTGTTGGTTTGGATTATAATAAAGTTTGTTTGCCCTCTATAATTTCCAGCTGTTTGAGTTTTTAGTCATTAAATATGAAGATTGCTCCATGACAGGAGTTGGCCCTGTGATCAGAGGCTGAAGTCCCAGACCTGTAAAGGTACCACTGAGGTACTCAAAAGCAAGGTACTGTCCCCAAGTATTACTGCCTGGGTACTACCAAAAAGCTGAAAACTGCTCCTTCCTGGATGGGTGACGTGCTGTGCTGTGTCTACAATGACAAATCAAAAGTTTGGACACACCTTCCCATTCAGTGTTTTTTCTTTATTTTCATTACTATTTACATTGTACATTCTCATTGAAGGCATCAAAACTATGAATGAACTGTGTAAGGGCTATTTGATCCAGAAAAAGAGTGATGGAGTGCTGCGCCACATGGCCTGGCCTCCACGGTCACCTGACCAAACCCAATCGAGATGGTTTGGGATGAGATGGACCACAGAGTGAAGGCAAAATGGCCAACAAGTGCTCAGCATCTGTAGGAACTCCTTGAAGACTGTTGGAAAACCATTTCAGGTAACTACCTCATGAAGCTCATCGAGAGAATGCCAAGAGTGTACAAAGCAGTGATGAAAGCACAGGGTGGTTATTTTCAAGAATCTAAGATATAAAATATGTTTTGGGTTATTTCACACTTTTTGTTTACTACATAATTCCATATGTGTTCATTCATAGTGTCTTTAGTGAATATCTACAGTGTAAATAGTCATGATAATAAAGAATAAAACATTGAATGGGAAGGTGTGTCCAAACTTTTGAGTGGTAGTGTATTTAAATTCATTGTCAATCTCCTCAATTAAACATTTAAGAGGTGCAATACCAGCAAAAAGCTGGGGGCAGTGTTGCCAAGAGCAATAGTTGTCAACAGGAAGTGTGATGAATCAGAATACTTATCAGAATAGTAAATTGATTCTGAAATTTGTCCAAAATCATTCAGTTTTAATAGCTGATCCATGCTCAAAATTCTAATATTGAGCATTAATACGCCATTAAAACTGAATGTTCCAGGTACAATCAATCAATTTGATTCATGTCCCGTTGTGCAACTAGTTCAGACTTTTATCATATAATAATTACACTATGATGGCTTTGATCTTAGTCCATGACAGAAAATGACACTGTTCTGACCCATTGACTGTCATGTATATGTATTGTTTAGCAAAAATATTGATTGTGTTTTTAGTAAATATTAAGTAAGTAAATGCAAAAGTATGAAAATGTTTGCAAAAACTTTTGATTGTTAGTGTATATTACAGAACTCTGAAAAAAATCTTTCTAAAATCTTACATTTTTTGTCACAACCAAATACTGGAAAATGTAAAGTCTGCAAAAGTGCCTCTGTGTTAAAAATCACTTTACTGTTCCAGTCTCACTTTGTAGCAGAAATACACCTTTGTTTCCCTGCTGCTTTGCAAACTTATTCAAGTTTAAATTGAATCAGTCTCCCATTAGCTGGTTAGCTCGATTAATCTTTTTAACATTCTGATCTGTTAGATTTAGTACTCATAAAGTAGAGCATAAAGAACCTTTAATGTTAGTTAACGGACACGGATGGACGACATAAAAAAATCAATAACACGGCAGGAAAAATGAGAATATTTAGCCCATAGTGCAGGCTGGGTATTGATTAGTAGCACTTGAGGACGAACCTTTGCACACTTTCTTTTCACCAATCACTCATTCATCACTACTTCCTTTTCTAACTTTTTCTAACCATTTCATTAGGTTCCCTGCTCATCAGAAGACTTTGAAATAAGGGGCATTATATATTTAAGTTGGGTTTAAAGTTTCTCAGAATGTCTAAAATGGTCAGGAAGATTTACTTTTCAAAATAAACTTGAAATATGTCAGTTTTTGTTTGATAATATTTCAGAGTTTGTTACTGACATATTGATGAAGTTACAGGTTGATAAAATTCAAAGAAAATCAAAGGTCAAGTGCAGTAATTTAATCTTTTCATGCGTCCTGTTTATTTTTTACACCAAGGGTTTTTAATGCATCGGAGTACGAATTCCACCTCCTCTATCAGAGGTTTCCATCTTTCCGAGGCCAAGTCTTTCAAAGTCATGACCAGCTATTGCACTTATGCACATCTCACAAAAGTAAATGTGTTCAATGCATTCATGAAAAAATAGGAATGAAAACACAGGAAGTTAATCTATCTATATGTTGGAATGTTGGAACAGGAAAGGGCCATTCCAAAAACTGTTCCCACAAAGTTGGGAGTATGAAATTGTCCAAAATGTCTCGTCATACTGAAGCATAGGTGGTGCAGTGGTTAGCGCTGCTGCCTCTCAGCGAGAAGGTCCTGGGTTTGAGCCCTGAGTGGAGCTTTTCTCTGTGGAGTTTGCATGCTCTCTCTGTGTTCGCGTGGGTTTCCTCTGGGTACTCCGGTTCCTCCCACAGTCCAAAAGCATGTAATATGGTGTCAACAGTACAGGTTTTAATTCTACAGATACATGACTATGCCACCTGAGGGCTTCCACCCCAGAATCTACCACCTATGATTAAATTTTACCAAGAGTTAAAGGGGTCCCCAACCACAGCTACAGTATAGCAATAATAGAGACGTTGTATTTCACTTAACACTTTTATTTAACAAACACCAAAAACACGAGGACAATATGTTACAAAAATCTCAACATTCATTTATTTAAAAAATAATTAACTTCTTAAAGATAAGTCTGCATATTTTAATATTAGAATTTGAGTGTCCACTGCTTTAACACATTTGATAACACCTCTACAAAAAACAAGATCAGCTCAATGCTGCATATGCAAATAGACCTATATAACAGCAAATAACATTATACAAAGAAGGGCCCTTAAAACCAAAAGGGGGCACTGGCTGCCCCTCACACTACCACTCTTCCCAAATGTATAACTAAATGATCAGCTGCCTAGGGAAGGTTATCAATCCCAGAAGAAAAGCCTTCACCACTCATGCTCCTCAAGCACCTGCTCACACAAACACACCTACACATACATCCATTACAACATATCCACCTCAATAGTGAAGGCACTCAATAGTGGACCAGGCACCTTCTGGTTTAATCCTACATTAACAGAAGCATTATTAGAAAGAAACATCTTTTAAATCATAAACAAACAATTTAATACACAACTCACTCATACCCAAAATAATATAAGTAAACGCATACATTAACCTGGGTAATGCCAGCAGATACAGATATATTCTTCTGCCTCTCCAAGTCACTCACTGTCGCACATGGTGGCTTGCCATCAACGCACGGCCAAACCATTAATATGGACTAAGCAGCCAACTACTCCAACGCTGGCAAAACATTACACAATGAGCCACTAATTATTATAAGTGTGGTGGTGCATATAGTTTATATCTACCATACATTTCGGCTGACAACACCTGCCTTTTTCCTGCACTGACTGCACTAAGGCCCACACGTAAGACAACGCTGACGGACCAAAGAGGAACCTGGTTGCTTGTCCTCCCTGCCGCCGCCATTATATGTAAAAAAAACACCTAATCAGTAATTAGCCACCTGTATGCTAATCTGTGGGTGTAGCTAACCTGGAAACAACTCCATGGCAACCCTGATGTGACACGCCCACATTACTCCCACTCTACTCCCCTGATTAATGCCTCGGTTACAATAGCTTAATTGGCGACTCTAAATTGGCCCCGTAAGGTGTGAACGGGAGTGTGATTGTGTGAGTGTGTGTACCCTGCGGTGTGTTGGCGCCTGCCCAGGGTTGCTCCCTGCCTTACGCCTGTAGTTCCAGAGATAGTTCTTCTTCCATCTCCACATTGCACCTGAGCCAAGACATTAATCCCCACACACTCTGGAGAAATGGTCCCTAAAATTTGGAAATGCAAGCTCCTCTATAACTGTTAAGAGCTATATAATGACTGGAATATTTTAGAGACTTGCCAACATCTTCTCCAGAGTTTTCAGGGTGATGTAGATGAAACTGAAGCTCGTTTCCATCACCTCCTGGGGATCAGTTCAAATCGTCTTCCTTGAAAAAAGGAATGTGTTCAGCGTTCTCTTCTCCGTCCAGACTCCTCCCCAATGTCGAGCGATGCAGGTGTGTGAGGACGCTGGGGTTTGATTTTCTCTTTAGATGGAGTGTGTTCTACTCGGCGAGAGTGTGTTTGTGGAAGTCGCGTTTGAGGAAAAGAGCCGTTGGCGGAATGACTCCAAATACTATCCATGTCCTCTATTTTGGTCAAGTCATTTTGATCTCTGCGGTGCCTCAGATTGGCTGTGACCTGTGAGGTGTGTGTGTGTGGAGGATTTTTATCTCTGTTTACTGACATTTTCAAGTTCTGAATAAGTGAGAATTTCTCTAAAAGAAAAGCTCAAGGTATAATGGCCTTACCCAAACAGACACAGACACCACAGTGTTTCTCCTTCTTTGTCTTTATGTGTGTGTGTGTGTGTGTGTTATATGCAGCACAGTCAGACTCTTTTGGTGTTTGGATCAATCAGCTGATACTCTCCAGGTGCTGAAAGCTGGATATTGATGAAGATTAACAGGTAGGCAGACAGAAAGGATGGACGGACAGACAGGAAAGAAAGAAAGAAAGAAAGAAAGAAAGAAAACAGATCGGGAAAGAGAAAATAAGAGAGAGAGGAAAAGAGATTGGGTGAAAAAAGAAAGAAAGGAACAAACAAAAAAGTGATATATAGAGAAGGGGAATAGAGGTGGAAAGAAAGAATGAGTAAGAGACATGGAGAAAGAGAGTGAATGATTGAAAGAGTGAGTGAAAGAAAGAAAGAAATTGGAAATAGAGAGTGAGGGAAAGAGAGAGTGAGAAACAGGGAAAAAAGAAAGAGTGAATAAGTTAAAAAAGAAAGAAAGTGATATTCAGAGAAGGGGGAATAGAGGTGGAGGGAAAGAATGAGTAAGAAACATAGAGAAAGAGAGAGGATGAGTGAAAGAAGGAGAGTGAATGAGTATAACCAAGAAAGCAAGCAAGTGATATATATATACAGAGACAGAGAGAGAAAGAGAGAATGAAAGAATGCGAGAATGAGAGAGAAAATAAATTCTTTTGAACCAAAAATGATTGGATTGGATTGGATTTTCAGCATCCACTCCCCAGCTGCTGTACCATTACTACCGTTCCTCCTGTTATTGTAAATGGACGGTAAATTCTCACAATAAATTAATAATCAGGGTTTGTTTCTTTCTCTGTGAATACAGCCATTGCATCACTGAATGCATTTCCACAGAACTCAGTAACACAGGTCTACACAGGAGGATGTAGCTGAGTGCTGCTGCTTTGTGTGTGTGTGTGTGTGTGTAGATGAAGGATGTGAGTGTAAGAGAAGGTGTAGTGAATGTCTTGGCTTCACCGCTTTGGCCTTCACCACTCGGCTGAACCTGACACTGATGCATGATCCTGCAGTTTGAGCACAATCCACATTGTAAAGTCAGTTTCTCTCAACACTCTTACATTATCGGGTTTGTAATTAAAACATTAAATGAAACAGTATGGGAAATTTTTGCTTATATCTGACCCTGCCTGTGATAACCTGGCTAAAGTCATTTTTGGTGATTTTCTGTTTTATACATAAAGTCATTCTACATAATGTAAGGAACATTTTGTGTACATTTTACCTTGATATCTTTAATACTGCCCGAGTAAGGCCAAAGATTACATTTTTGAGAAATTTCAATTTAAATTAAAGCTTACATTCTCCATTTCCAGTGATATATGACAACCTATATTACATGCCTTTGCAATGTGGGAGGAAACCCGATCACCCAGCGGAAACCCACGCGAACATGGGGAGGGCATGCAAACTCCACACAGAAATCCCCACGTTTGTGCAAGTGTATGCATAGTTTTACTGTATGCAATGTGTCTAGTCTTCAAGTGACCAAAGTGGAACCAAATTCTATGTGATTGGTGATCGTCTAGTGATTAAGATGCTCGCCTCTGGACCAAGAGGTTGTGGGTTTGAATCCTACACTGCAAAAAATGCCTTTTTAAAAATAAGAAAAAATTTACTATTTTTGGTAAAACAAATACTTATTTCAAGCAAAATTATCTGCCAGTGCAGCAAGAAAATTGCACTTGCTAAGATTTCTTAAAACAAGAAAAAAATACTCAAAGACTAAGCATACACAACTTAAATTAAGCAGAATATACTAGTTTTTTTCTTCAATTCTCTTGAAACAAGTAAAATATACTTACAGTCTACCTGTTAACACAACTCCTTTACCAATGTAGGTTGTTTTAAGAAAAAAACTGCTCAAAATTAATTGTATTACCTAGGTAGGATAACTCAAGATAAATTTTCTTGAAACAAGTCAAATAATCTAAACAATATTCAGTCTTACCAAGAAAATAAATCCAAAAAATGGTGTAACAAGATTAAAATGCTGAATTCAAGTCAATTACACTTGTACAGATTTTTATTTTTTGCAGTGTACCACCATTTCTATCGTCCATTGGGTCGCTAAGCAACACTCTTAACCCCGAGTTGTTTTTTCTCATCACACAGAATAACACACTTACAAGAAACCTGATGACATTGCCCGTCCCTAAATACATCCAAAAGTTTCAATTTTTCTGTCATACGCTTGTGCCGCCTTCCACAATATGCTGTCCTGCCACCCCCTGAAAGCAGCAGTGTTTTAATAGGAAAATGTGAGCCATATGGGGAAATATTTTGGTCACATGTTCTAAAAAGCTTTGATGAAGCGCAACCGAGATATCATTAGCTCATGATTACACACTTCCCGCCAACACATCTCAAGTGAGTCTCGAAACAAATCTGTCATCTGTGTGCTCAAGGGACACCTCGGGCTGCCGTTATCCTCACAAATTTAACAACATTAAGGTCTGAGAAGGACAACTGCCAGTTGGCTTGTTGTGCTGCTAATTGCTAATGCTCAAGAACTGTAAGTAGGAAGTGAAAAGTGAGTGAATATTTGTAATTGTGAACACACCACAGCACAGCACATAACTGTCGGCGGCTGACATGGACAGCGCCCGGAGAGCAGTATTTGGGGACGCTACAATGCTCATGAGTACCTCAGTGGTAACTTTACCGGGACTTGAACTGGAACTTGAACCAGCCACCTTCTGTTCACAGTGTCCACAGTGACCACAGTGGTACCTTTAACCAGTCCAGGACTTGAGCCAGTGACCATATGTTCATATAGCCAACTCCCTAACCATTGCACTTCTAACTGAAATGTGACCACTGCTCATCAAGGAGCAGTGGCCAGCTTTTGGCAGTGCCCAGGGAGCACTACTTGGGGATGGTAGCTCAGTGTTACCTTTACCGGTCTGGGACTTGAACCAGAAATTAAACCAGTGACCCTTCGATCAAGGAGCCAACTCTAACTATTGCGCTGCCAACTGTCATGTGACCTCTGCCATGAAGCAGCAGTGGGCAGCTTTTGGCAGAGCCTGGGAAGCAGTTCTCAGGGATGGTACCTTGCTCAGTGGTACCTCTACCGGTCCAGGACATAAAGCAGGACTTAAACCAGTGACCCTTCGATAATGGGGCCAACTCTCTAACCAATATACTTCCAACTGAAATGTGACCTCTGACACGAAACAGCAGTGGGCAGCTTTTGGCAGCACCCCGGGAGCAGTGCTTGGGGACGGTACCTTGCTCATGAGTACCTCAGTGCTACCTTTACCTTAACCGAGTCCAACATTTGTCCCCCAAAATAAGTCTAGGCTTGGTCTAACACACACACACACACACACAGATTGTCAGCACAGTAATGGAGTTAGGAGCTCTTGGCTGATGAGGCATCGCGTGGCAGCCAGTTGCGATTAGGGAAACAAAAGAGTTCCATCTCTGAGCGGGGTGGGATGTTTAAGTGTGTGTGTGTGGGGGGGGGATTGTTGAGGGAAATGCACCCCCGGGGTGTGTGTGTGGGGGGGTGGTGGTGATTTGATTTGGAAAATGATGTACAGCTCCAAAAACGATATCACTCTATAAACCCGGCCTGCGATAGACTGCATAGCTTTCCCCCGCCAACAACCAGCACCATTATCTCAGATTGTCAAGGGAAAGCTACACACATCTACACACACACACACACACACATCTACACACACACACACACACACACTACACACAAAGATTCTCCACACAGAGCAATCTGCTCTCTGACAGTAAGATCTAATCATGATATGAGTGCCTTGATATGCAGATTATTGGAGGAGATCGAGTTTGATTCTTAACTCTTTCTTCTCTCTCTCCCTCATTGCCTTTCTTTCTCTCTTCTTCTCTCCCCCTCTCCGCACTCTCTTTCTATTTCTTTCAATTCTCAAGACTTGTCTCTCTTTTCCTACTCTTACTTCTCCTGCGGGTCTCTTTCATTTACTCCTCACTCTCCACCTTTCTCTCTCCTTCCCTCTCATGCTCTCTCTCTCTCTTCAATTATATGGCCTTTATTTCTTTTTTTCTTTCTCATTCATTCTCTCCTCCTCTTTCTTTTCTTCTCTTCACTCTTTTTTCAATTTCACTCTCTTTCCTCTTACTATCCCCATCTCTCTCCTTCTTTCTCTCCTGCTTGCCTGCTCTTCTCACTTCTCTCTCTCCCTCCCTCCTTCACCATCTCCTCTCTTCAATTTCTTTCTTCCTGCCTTTCTCTTTCCTCTTTCTTCTTCCAGTATGAGCCCATCTTCATTTACTCCTCTCCATTCATTTTTTTTTCCTCTATCCTCCTCATCTCTCTCACCAGTAGCTGCATTTTTTTTCACTTTTCTTTGTGCCTGCCTCCTTCTCCCTCTCTTTATCACTCACTTTCTCTGTCCTTATTACTTCCCATATCTCTTTTTTTTTTTTCTCTCTCACCTCTCTCCTGCTCTCTCTCCCC
Source organism: Distichodus sexfasciatus (assembly GCA_032718565.1). NCBI lineage: Eukaryota > Metazoa > Chordata > Actinopteri > Characiformes > Distichodontidae > Distichodus > Distichodus sexfasciatus. Next base: position 83,558 of record JAVGVS010000085.1, read on the forward strand.
CTAATTCTCACTCTTTCTATCACCCCACCTCTACCTTTTCCTATTCTCTGCCTCACTCTCTCTCTCTCTCTCTCACTCTCCCACTCTCTCTCTCTCTCTCTCTCTTTCTCTCTCACTATATATGGCCTCCATTTTTTTTCTCCCTCCCTCCCTCAATCTTTTTCTCTGCCTCCTTCCTTCTTTTCCTTCTCTCTTTATCACTCACTCACTCTCTCCATCCCACTGCCCATTCTCTCTCTCTCTCTCTCTCTCACGCCACCTCACATCTCTTACTTCCTTCTCTCTTTCATTCCTCCTCTCACACCCTTCCCTCCCTCCTCTATCCTTCCCTTCTTGTCTGCCCCTTTTCTTTTCCGTATCTCTTTCTTTTAATCACCTTTCTCTTTCATCGCTCGCCTATCTCTGTCTTATTGTCTCATTCTCTCTCTACAGCTCTCTCTCTCTCTGTCTTTCAGTATTAAATATGCAGTGCTTGTGCCTGCACAGCGTGATTTAAACCCATTGTTCATTCTGCCTGTGTCTGTATGTTCCCAGCCTGATATGTTATTTGGTCCGCTTGCACGCCATCACCCACAGTGTGTGTGTGTGTGTGTGTGTGAGAGAGTGTGTGTGGGTGTGTGTGTGGTCCAGTTTCATATTTACAGTCTAACAGGGCTGAGTGGTCTGAGTGTTGTTGTAGATGGATGTACTAATGCTGTCTGCTGATAAAACACGAAACATGTACAGGTGTAAAATGTAATATACCACTGTCAGTAGATGAGCTTCTGGCTTAGAGAGAAAGAAATAAAATCCATCTATCTATCTATCTATCTATTCATTCATTCATCTACTCCATCTATCTACTATCTATCTACACTTATAGTATTCATTCATTCATCTAATTCATCCATCTATCTATCTATCTATCTATCTATATTCATCTATTCATCTATCTTCTCTGTCCATTTATACATCTTTTATCCATCCACCTACCTACTAGTTCACTCCATCCATTCATTCATTCATTCATTCATCCATTCACTATAGTCATTTTAGAGCACCATTTCTTTTACTTAAGCATATTTCATTTTCTCTTACATCTGACAACATATTACATGGTTCCCTAAACCCAAGGTAAAGTCCCAGTGGAATCTAGAAGGAGTCTCTTTCATACAACAGCTCTTCGCTCTGAACTCCTGCTCCAAATCTTCAGTCATTCCCTGTGATTACTAGACCAGAACTGCTCATGCCCCAGCTTTTTACACTATAGTTTCAAGAATAAATAGCACATTGTTTCTAACGATTCTATGGCGTCGTCAGCATACAGAGCAGTTCCCACCCGACCGCCTCTGCTCGTGACTCCTGTTTTTATAGTTGATTACTCTTATGTTCCGATTAAGGTAGATTGTCATTCTCGGTTTTGAACTGTTTATTAACTACGATGCGCCATCTTGTTGAAATTAACCAGATTTAACTTGAATTTTAATTTTGGTCCATCTCAGTTCTGTTACAAAATCATTTCAACATGACCAAAAATACATGAAGTTGATCTACCAGATCTAATTATTAAAAAAATAAAAATAAATAAATTTTCATGAGCACCAGACATTCATATTCACATTGTTTTTTAGGGATAAATCTGACTGTAGCCTGCCATGGCCAAAATTAGCTGTTGAAAATTGGGCTTGGTTTAGTCCGTCTGATTAGGTCCACATTTATCCCAAGATGAATGTCTTTTAGGATCATACAGCCCTATATTAGATTCTTTTGAAAAATATATATAGCGGAAAATAAGATGTTATTTCCTTGACAGAACGTGTTATATTGTGTGAATTTCACCTTGGCACACAGTGTACATTACTGAATATAATAAATTTATTTTTGCAACATCTGAACTAGTGGCCATGTGCATATTTTATGGTATCTTCCTGTAAAATCATTATCTTGGATATTTTTTTTTATGTAATTCTTCATTTTATTAGCTTATATATCTCTATATTTGCTGCACAAAAATACAGATACTTGCAGACTTTATTTAATTTATCTGCTGGTATTTCTATTGCTCCAGATGTAAAATCGTCACACATGACTTGATGTGACTTCATCAGTAGTAGACCGTTGGGTTTACTAAAAGTTCTGCTCACGATTTGGTGGTTGTGACGCTTGTGTGTTACTGAGTGAAAGTGAGTAATTAATTTTTCCTAAGATATTTAATGTTGTGTTAGTTAGTAGACTGGTGTTGTAAGGTGGTAATTTATGTAAGTTTATAGAGCACTCTTAAACTTAATTGCCGCCAAGCTGGTACATTGTTACTGTATATGTAGTTTGTTTTACTCCATCCCACTGTATTGGACAAGAAGTGAAGCACTGCCTTAAAAGTGTTTGTTCAGTGTTGCTTTTGCATTGAGTAATGTGCCCCTATTTTTCAATTAAATAAACAGTTTATTTGTACTTTCTTTGTCACTTCTATTTTGTTATTATTAGTATATGATATAAAAATATACGAGTATAATAGAGAACAGTAAATACACAGTATTAGTAACAATTAATATGAACTCATATGGTTCAAAATAGGTTACAGATACAGCTTGAAAGTCTTTTTATAATGAAGCACACGTTGGGAAGGAGCGGACGCGAAGTCGCAGGAAGTTTTTTTCATGTTTATTGCACAAGAGGAGGGAAGGGGACTAGAGGGTCAGGCAGGGGAGCAAGCACATGCAGATGCAGAGACAGGCTAACACATTGACTAAACAAACCAGAGGAGCATTTGCGAGACAGGAACAGGAACTGGTGGGGAACAGGGACAGAAGCTAAGGTAGAACTCGGATCAGCACAGGGACCAGGAACAGGAGCAACCACAGGGACCGGAACCAGAACTAGGGGTAGACAGGAACAGGGACATTTCAGGAAAACATCAACTTATCTAACCTACTCTAATGGCTAATGCTAACTATGCTAATGCTTAAAAGCTAATGCTAAGGCTAATACTAAAGCTAAAGGGTAAGGGTCAATGGGGAGGGGTTACAGCTAAAGCTAACTATGCTAATGGTAAGGCTAATGCTAAAGCTAAAGGGTACGGGTCAACAGGGAGTGGCTATGGCTAAAGTGAACTATGCTAAGCTAAAGGCTAATGCTAATGGCTAATGCTAACTACAAATCTATCTACTAATAAACTAACAGACCCTAACACAGAGCACAAGACAAAGACAAACTTGACCAGGACTCCAAGCAGACAGCAGATGGCAGACTGGGGCTCAGGGCTCAAACGTGGTATCTGGGGAAACATCAGTATAGTGAGGGTGCACGGACAAAGACACAAACAAATGACAGAACTTATATAGGGGCCTAACTCATGACACTAAACAAGACAATCAAGGGACAACCAATAGATTACACACAACCTAACTAAGGGGAAGGACTAACTCAACGAGACCAATCAAAGACAAACACGAAACAGCTGTGAACCAGGAACCCGGAGAAACACTATATACAGTCTCTTTGGCAGCCTCTGGCAGCCGCCGGGGCCAACTCTCCTGGGGGAGACATGATACTAGCTTAGAGGTGGAGCGGCGTCTTTTTATAGATCTCGAGACGATTTTCGAGACGTCTGACAAAGTCATCTTCTAAACATCTTTTCCCCAACTTATTGCTGGGAAGGTGGTGAATAGGATTCAACTGAAGCACCCAGAGTAAACCCACACAAATACTCATGGGAAGCATACAAATTCTACACAGTAAAAACTACACAGCTAAACCTACAGCCGACCTGGGGATCGAACCCAGGACCTTCCTGCTGTAAGGAAGCAGCGATAACCACTGCACCACTGTGCCACCTGCTAATAAGATTACAAATTGCAATTACTACTTCAAGGCTTTAAATGGTTGTTTAAAGATGCACCCAGTCCAATAAAGGTTCTAATAACATATAAATGGTTTGGTGAAATTCAGCTACCCTCCAAAACCGTGTGTTTCTTTCTTATCAACTGGATGCATAAAAAATAGTGTCATTGTTCTGTATCTTTAATAGACAAAATCTGTCCTACTTACAGAGAAATCAGTCCTGATTTATTTTATTATTTAACAGCTCACCCATTATGTTTATTGTATTGTATTGTATTTATTTATTTATTTTTTTGGAGCATTTGTCTTTTTAGCGCCCATCCAAAGCGACAGCAGAGCAGACACATTGTGTGTAAAAAGGAGTTTTGTGTGTTCTGTCACATCAACAAAAGATTGTCGTGAACTGTTTATAGGACGTTGGGAGGTTTGGTGCCAAAAAGCGCTCCTGTGTATAACTGAGACCTGGAGGGGGTTGGACAAAAGTTTTGCCACTGAAATGTTTGCCAAATTCTCCATTGGACACTACAGCAAAAAGGGATTTATTTGGTGAAACCTCAAACCTGCATTACTACTTTCAAAAGGATTCAGCATCTGAGAAGAGTCGGCTGCTGATTCTAATACTCACCCACACGCTTTATAAACACACATTTGGGACTTCACAGATGCTGGCTTCTATTTTTACAAACTTCAATAAGCTTGCAACCAGTAAATGCTGAAGCGTTTGCAGGGAGAGCGCAGTAAACGAGTGTTTGCTGGAGTTTAAAGAATGTCATTTTTACTTGTCAATGTACCTTTAATTTATGTGTTTGAAAAGTTAAACCTTAGCAAAGTGCACATCATTAAAATGATAGTCCATGTGCGTCACGAAGACAAAGAGAGAGAGAGAGAGAGAGAGAGAGAGAGAGAGAGGGGGGAAGGAATGGAGGGATGGTGGGAGGATAAATGGCCATGCAAAAGGCAGAGGGAGGAAATGACCTGTCACAAGAATGAACTGAGAGAGGAGGAGGAGTATGAAGAGAACTGAAGGACTGTCAGTAGCACCATCTGGGAAATGGCAACTAACAGTCATTCTCTCTATCTCTCTCCCCCTGCTTCTTAGTCTCAGACTCACAGCTCTCACTCCAATAAAATGGTATACATTGTATTTATATTCTATTAATCAATGTGGTCACTGGACAAGGGTTTAAATGTAATTAACAGGAGAGAAGCTGCATGTAAGGTGGATGTAAGCAAACAGTATTATCCAGAAAATTTTATAATAATGCCAGTAAGCAACTTGCTCCTGATGCCATTAGTGAACTGACATTTGGGAGCAATTTTAATTATTATGCACAATGTACAGTATATTTAGTATATTTCATAATTGTTTAATTGTATTTATATAACTGTATAATTATGCAGTTTTATAGCTTCTACAAGGTCCTGGGTTTGATCCCCGGGTCAGTCGTAGGGCCTTTCTGTGTGGAGTTTGTGTGCTCTCTCTGTATTTGTGTGGGTTTCCTCCGGGGGCTCCGGTTTCCTCCCACGGTCCAAAGGCATGTGCTATAGGTTAATTGGCAACTCTAAATTGCCCACATAAGGTGTGAATGTGTGTGTGACCGTGTGAGTGTGTGTGTGCCCTGCAGTGTGTTGGCACCTGCCCAGGGTTGTTCCCTGGCTTGCGCCTGTAAGTTCCCGGGATAGGCCCTGGTCCCCTCCCGCGACTCCAGTTGGGATTAAGAGGTTCAGATAATGAATGAATGAACAATCACCACTCCACTATCCCTCCATCCATCCATCTTTCCATCCATCCATCTACTATCTATCTATCTATGCAATCCACCCATCCACCAACCTACCTACCCTATCCATTTATCTATTCATCTATCTATCCATCCACCATCCTACCAATCTATGAATCAATCCATCCAAGACCACTGTTGTTCCCTTCACCCATCACGTTCTGCACCAATCCCACTTTCTATTAACCCAGCAAAGATTACGCCATTTTTCAGGCTAACCTGACCACAACTTTAAGACCATAACATGTACAGTTATCAATAAAGAAAATCAACTTTTGTCGATTTCTTCCTCTCTGTGTTACAGTGGCTCCTGTAAGGGACCAGTAGGGTTAAAGAGGTTAATGTAGTTTTATTTTTAGGCGCTATCCTGCAAGTTATGCCATTATTGCAGAGCTCCACAGGCACTGCTACGTCCATTTTAATGAACTGCACCCTGACTTTCTTCTTATCGAGGCTTACTGGCGGATTTCATCTCGCTCTAAACCCTCCGAGTCTGCTCTTGTGTGTTCTTCTTCTCAGGTAGTCTGGCTGCAACACGGAGGCTGTTATTGATCTGTTCACCTGAGTTTTTCTTCTTGATGGAAAATATTCTTCAATCATGTGTTACCGTGGGTCTTTCGGTGCTCTGATTGTGTTTACTCTGCGCTCAGCGTTGCCGTCTCACCTCTTAACCGAGCATCAGACGCTCGATTCTGACATACTGATGTTTTTGGAGTGTATATCTCATTTTCCCCAATATTTCAGTCAAGAGACATGTCTGACTTACTGCCACGGAGGCAAGCAGCAACAGACGTGGGAGGTAAATGCTCCAGAATAACTCAAGGCTTTTCTAGACCTTTCTTGGGCATAAGTAAATGTACTGTTGACACACACCAGGACAGTATCTATCTATCAATCTATCTATCTAGCTAGCTAGCTAACTACTCATTTATCCATTCATCCATCTTTCTATCCATTCATTCATTCATTCATCTCTTCACCAAAAAGGAGTCTTGAAACCATGGCCAAAATGTTATAAATTGTTCTATCTTCCTCAGAGTGTGAAGTATCAGCTCACAACAGACACACAACAGAAATATCACTCTAATAAAAGTTTCCCTTGTTTGCTTAGAGATTTAATGGATTCCATTTAATTGTTTTAACCAACATGTCTCCATTAAGGACAATTTAAAAACAACAGCTTCCATTTTTTTTATTTTTATTTTTTTTATCCAAGTTTTAAACTCCAGCAGAGACCTCAACAGACCTTCACTGGCTAATATTTTTTAGAATGGCAATGAGAAAATTCCACAATATTATAAGACTTTGAACCTGTATTCGGTCAAGTAAAATAATATTTGTTTCATGTTTTAGTCGATGTAATGCACATGCATAAAATCTCTCTCTCTCCTTCCATTTTCTGTAAAAGAGTTGGCACTGCTTTTGTTCATCTCCTATGGCTCGACTCATACCATTCCTTTTTTTGGGTTGGGCTTTCAGAGGCCGAGCCGTGCTATTATCCTCCTCCTCCTGCCCTCCTCTTTTCTGTTCCTTAAATCCCTTTCTTCTTTTTCTTTTTTTATGTCCGATGAGTCAGAGGTGCCCCATTATCTGTGGAGGGTGAGTGGGGAGGAAAAAAAGGGGAGAGCAAGAGTTCACTTAGGGAACGAAAGGAGGACATGATGTCCGCAACCTCTTCCTATCCCTCTCTCCCTCCCGCCCTTCCTCCCTCCCTCTCTCTCTTTTCTCCTTTATCTCTCCGCCTCTCCGCGGTCTAACTTAATCGAGTCTTTGCCGGATAGACTGGCAGGGAAATAAGGTTGGAGGTGCTTGTATGCAGTTCCAAACCGAATGAGGTCTTTTTAGCGGCGCCGAACTCGTTCCCTTCGCTTTCTCCCCTGTTAAAGTGAAGAGGAGGGATCATTACCTCCGAAATGAGCTGACAGCTGAAGAGAAGAGAAAAAGACCCAGGTGCCTCTGTTTAGACATTTCAGCCTTCAGTTTGGAAGGTGGAACAGAAAGCGCCAAGGAAAGGCACGAGGAAAGAAAGAATTTGTCAGGTCGGTGTCATGTAACCGCCAGTGCCGCGGTGTCTTCGTGAGCAGAAAACTGCTTAATTTTTGAAGAAAAAAAAAAGAAGATCTTCCCCTTTCTGGAGCCAGATTTATCCTATGGGCAAAGTCTTTAACACAGAAGTCACCTACATTTCTTTGCTGCACAGAATATTTCTTCTGCAAATTTAAGCATTCTGGACTCAGTTTACTGAAATTATTTAACTACCAGTCAGCAGGCATTTTCACAGATGAATTTTACAGCCCATTTTACTCCTTATGCTAATTAAAAATATATTTCTGCTAAAAAATATTATTTAAATAGCTGAATATCTAATTTCCGCAAATTTTGTGATTGTCATGTTCAGGATCGTCCTTGTACACAGAGGACGCAGATGCTGGATTCATAGTTCATGCTTACACTCTTTAATGCTTTTAAACACAAACATAAGACACACAAACAACTCAGACACAGGCTTGCGCTGGGGTGCGTTTCCTAAAAGCATAGTTGCTAACGTATTGCTAACTACATTAGCAACACTTTGTTAGTTTCTAATCTACACTATGTTAGTTGCTAACATTGTCTGTAACTATGCTTTTGGGAAACGCACCCCTGATTAGCTCAGTCTCTTTGCAGTACATAGATGAATCACCACTCGAAAGTCAAACCACACTCCAACGAGTTGACTGAACTTCCTGGTTGGTGTCTCTCCCGTGGCGTCACAAAACAGCGAAGATGTGAGCCCGGCCGGCTGCTGCGGTTTGCTCTTTCTCTCTTAGAACAGTAATACATGTACAAAGCACAAGGGTTAAGGTGACGGTGGCCGGACGCAAACCTCCGGATCAAGCTGGCTTAAATAATCAAAACCCCAGACGTGCAGGACCACCTCGAAACGAGTGAGTAAATCAGATGCCAACCATGACGTAATCTGTAACTCAGGGAGCTTAGGTTTAGGGTTATGTTTGGAATGGGTTTAAGGAGGTTTAAATTCCAAAAAGTTTGAGTTTCAAGCTAGTTTTCGCCATAAGAATCACTGTATAAAAATTTATCCTTTTCCAACCCCCAAAAATACATCAACAACTGGATGATTCCACACATGAAAAGTTTACTGCTGAATTGTTGGACTGTGTTCATAATAATGTGCTCATTTAAAAAATGTTCGTATATAAACAATACATACATGTGAAATGACAAAGGGACGCCAATGAATTAATGGTTGTTGTCAAATAAGTTCAATTCCCAGCAGGTAGAAGTACAAAATAAATTCAAATTCTGACTTTTATGACCATAAATACTGTTTGAGTGACATATTGTTGAAATATTGTTCTTTGTACAATTTTGTAATTTCCCTTATAAAACATGATATGGTGCTCGGTTCATCTTCCAAGATTTTATTCATACTCAAAGCTCGAATTTGTTCAAAAAAAAAAAAACCCTTTGTGCTCCAAAATATTCATACTCTAGACTACCGAGACGAGACGAGAGAACTTACATACCACTGTGTGTATGTATGTATGTATGTATGTATGTATGTATGTATGTACATAACTGTATACCTATACAGTAAATGTGAACTACACAGGCATGTTGTGTCTCATAAAGCCATAATGAATGTCAGTGGGGACAACCACAAGATGACACTGGTGTGTGTGTGTGTGTGTTTGTCATTTTGACCCACGTTGGATAGTAAACACTGAAGAGGTTTGAGGTCAAGTCCCCAAATGAGACATTAATATCATGAAAAATAAATGTTCAAAAAAAGCAAACGTGTCATTAAATTAAGTCGATAAATTACTTTTTTTTGGGTGACCCTTCGCCCTGACCTCCAGGCTTAGCGGTGGGGGATGTGGTTGCTATGACAACCTGATGCAAGACTCAACATTAGTGAACTTTTCTTGCAGTGATGATGTTTCATGCCGCCACTTGGTGGAATTCTTCAGGTTTATGTGAAGTGGCATCTCATCAACTCATTATGACATTATCACTTGATGGAATGTGTATGGTAGTTTTTAATGACTTTGTGGTGACATTTTTATATGTGTGGACCGGTCTCTATAATGAAAAATGATTTTAAAGAAGATTTATTTCATTTTAAAAATTAAAAGAGGTAAAAGATTTGCTTTTAGGTTTGAAGTTAAGATTAGGGTTAGGGTTAAGTGTAACTGTCGTATTATTTACATCTGGTCATGGAAGTACCTAAAAAGATGGTAATACAAGTGTGCATATGTGTGTTCCACTTTGACCTACGATGGATAATAAACATTGTAAGGGTTTAAGGTCAAATCCCCAAATGCGACATTAATATCATGAAATATTAGCATTCAAAGAGAAGCAAACACACATTACAAATGCTCAAAGTAAGTCGGTAAATCAAATTTTTTACTTGACCCTCCGTCCTGACCCCCAGGCTTGGTGGGGGATGCGGTCACTATGACAACCCGATGCAGCCCGCCTCTCTGTGTGAGCTGAGTGGAGGGTAATGACGGGGAACGGGAAGGAGCCGTGACGTGTGTTATAAATAGATTAGAGAGATAAACACCCATAATGGCCCGGCCCGGAGCTCTCTGTGCTCCCAAACCGAGGACACTGATGTTTTGAGGTCAGTCTTGAAGAGCATTTGACGGCCAAATGCTTTTTTTCTTTTTTTTGGCTGGAGGACTGGTCATCAAAGACGCACTTGATTGGACATTGTTGACCTTGTCGTGTAATGCGAACCACAGGCTCAAAGATGTTAGGAGGTGGAGGTTTAAGTTTATAAAAAAAAAGAGAGAAAACAAAACTATACTTTTTAAAATTGAACCCAATAAGTAGTATTGCACAAAAAGGTATGCAAAAAAAAAAAAAAAAAAAAAACACGTAAATTTGCTCTTCAACAGTAGGAACAAATCTTAATCTTGGGTGTCATTCAAACATGTTTTCTTCAGAACGTTAAAAGTTGAATATACATTGACAGCATTCAGCATGTATGTTCCATTCCCTAATTTCAGGGACAGTTCATCCCAGCAATTTAGGGTTAATGGTCTTGCTCAGGGATCCAATGATAATAGTGCCAGAGGTAGAATTTGAACCTGTGACCTCTTGTTCCTAACCACTATTATACATCACAATTATACAACTGCAGACTTGAAGAAAAACCTATCATCTAAAGTTTTTCAAGAACAGGCATGCAGTAATTTTTGTGTAAGAGTGCTCTTCAAAAATTTCAATTTCAATTGCAATTTTATTTATAAAGCGCTCTTAACAACAGTCATAAGCACTTTACATATAACCGGCCCAAACCCCCGAGAAGAAAGCCTCAGGCGACAGTGGCAAGAAAAAAACTCCCTCTAGTAGGAAGAAACCGTGAGAGGAACCAAGACTCAGAACTTTCAAACTTATATCCCAAGAATGCTGCTAGTTTCTGTGAAACCTTTTTGCTCTTTTACTCACTGTGCACTTTATTATCACAAATAAGTCTAAAGTTTACATTATATTTATATAGTGCAATAATACAAACATTGTGAATATTGTATTTTTTATTTTTTTTAATTTGTACTGTGCTGCCTTGTGCTGTCTTACGTGGTCTTACCTACTTTCTGGGTAAGAAGTGAAATTTTTGTAATGTCTGTATGTTGCCTTGCATGCACTTGTCTTTTATGTCTGCACATTGAGGCTGGAGAAACGCAATTTCGTTCAGCTATTCCGCTGTTGTACTCTTGTATGGCATGAATGACAATAAAGTTCACTTACACTTACTTACACACAGAAGGAGAACACATCCTGCTCTGGGCGACCGGGGTGCATGAACATTTAATACACAAGTTAACATTAGTTCAAGATTAATCATTGATTAATCATTTTTGAAGAAGTGAAGATATATAAATAGTCCAAAGGACACTTTTGAATTCCGAGTCGTTGCTGGGGCCACTTGCTAAGATCCATTCAGCAACATTAAGATAAAATGACTTCAGTATTAAATTAGGATTTGGTTCAAGTTCAGAGGGTCCAAAAAGGTCCAGCTGGTTCCAGATGATGAAGTCTCCATAGAGTCCAGGTAAGGGTGAGCCGGTGAACAGCTCAGGAAAAAGTACCTCAGTGGTAAGTTTACTGGTCCGGGATTTGAACCTGTGACCTTCTGGTCACATGACAAACACCCTACCATTACACCACTTACTGCCACCCTCTTTGTGAAAAAAACTGTGTAAATGGTATTTAAGAACAAATTTCTTCTTACGAATGAATGATTAATGAGGTTAATATTTTGCAGTAATGTTGACGTGCATATTTTCTATCAACTTACATAAATAACTGACACAAATTTTAAGAATAAAAACATTGTGAACTGGTGATAAACTGTTTTCATATTCATATAGTTTTAAAGTGAATAATTGTAATACTGAATAATACTTTTTAAAAATATAACCATCACCATTTCTTGTACTGAACCAAATGTGAAGTATGGTAACAAAAATTCAATTTTATTACCAAGTAGTAGGACGATAGTTGGTAAAAGTGAAAAATGCAATAGTGGAAAGAACATGAAAACTACAATACATCCTGATTACTGTAACGGTGTTCATGTTTCCAGGTGAGAGCATGGACACTGATAAGATGATGATGATGATAATGTAGTTTGACGTGGTTTCAAGCCCCCCGTATCATCACGATTTTACTCATATCAGCAGGGTTATATATGCAGGACTACATATGGTAATGTGGATTCTGCATCCAGTTTGGCAAGGAACGCCAACATGTCAATGCAAAAATGTCAGGATTTTGCCAACACGGCAGAGAAATGAGCTGTTCATAGACGTATGAGCAGGAGAGAGGAAGTGTAAATATCTGCCATAACCAGAAATGTGGATTTGAAAAAGTAATTTCTTAAAAGTGAGATTTAATTTAGCACTGCTTAGAGGGTAGGAAAAAAGACAATTTATGAAATAAAGGGAAAATGGTTAAAATCAAGTGAGTGAACATTCAGTTACTCAAATCTTTATGCATTAAAGTTATAAAGTTCTGACCCTGATTGGACCCCCAAATGACCGCACAAAACTTTGATTATTAAAAAGGGTGTCTCTTGATGAAAAGAGCTCCTTGAGCCGCTCCTAGTCTTTATTAAAGCCTGTGTTGCCCTTGACCGCTGCACACCTTTAATACCTTCCCCACTTTATTACCGCGACCCTGAGGAATTCTGCCTTCAACACCCCCGCTCCCCTCCTTTAAGGTGAGCCATTCACCCGGGACTGCCTCCACAGCTGGCTGCGTATTTGGAATGTGCTCGGTTATTTCAGTTCGTCCCTCGAAAGCGCCGCCAGTCGTCAACCTCAGCCATCTCCAAGCAACTGGTCATCAAGAGCGATTTGAAACCAGACTGGTGTCGTTAATCTGTTATTGGCAATTTTTGTCTGGGGTGTAATTTAACCCACACAATACTGAGCCAATTGGTGGACTGAGCCAAATCTGTGTGGGGAGTTGACAGCGTTTACAGGAATGAGTTAAAATCTTTATCACTTTGTCATTCTTACCTTTATATTTCTGCCTCATATTTTTATTAGTGTTACAAATCAATTAAAAACGACCATGTTAATCACAACAATTAATCATGATTTATTCTGTTTTGACCTAGCTAAAACAAATGTGTAGTGTTTTTTGTAGCATCATTCTCTTCTGCAATATTTTTTCTTTCGTATTTTTAATAATGAGGGGAATCAATAAAAAACTTGTTATTCACAACAATTAATTGTGATTTAGTGTGATTAGTTTAAAAAGTATTTTAAAAAACCTAGCTAAAACAAACAAATGCATATTGCGTATTGTGTATTGTACTTTGTGTAGTGTCAGCATCTTTGAAAATGTTATCCATTTGTATTTTACTACTGTTAGGAATCAATTAAATAACTTAATCTTGTTAGTCACAAAATTAATTGGTTAACTCTGTTTAATCTGTTTAAACCTGACTTAAACATATAAATGTGACCCGATCTGCCGTAATGAGTCGGAAGTCGGCGTTCTATTTATTTAGATATGGGCCGATTATGTTGACAATCATCACAAAAATAGCGATTCTTCTTTTTTGGAGACCAGATTAATTTTGAAGACCTTTCTTTCATATAAGGCCAAAAAAGAAAAATCGATATTTTTGATGTTTGTCAACATAATCGGCCCGTATCTAAATAAATAGAACGCCGACTTCCGACTCATTACGGCAGATCGGGTCACAAATGTGTTTTGTCTATTGTGTAGAGCTTTATATATAGTGTCATTCTCTTCTGCAATATTGTTCATTTTTATTTTTATAAACTTATTAATAACAGAAATAAATCATGATCATTTTGTTCAGATAGAATATCAATATATTTTTTAAACGTCTGAACAAACAAATTTAAAACAAAGTTCCCTCTGGACACTTTTACAACCAATTTTGAATGTAATATTTATTTCTGCATTTTAGTCACTTAAAAACCTGTTAAGGTGAAAACTGTCTTTGGTTTGGTAACATGCGAAATGTGTCAGAAAATTATGTCTGAAAAGATGTAGAAAACTCCTGAATTCAGGTTATGACGTTGTGGAGTTATGCAGTTTAACAGTTATTCACGGCAGGTCTAAGTGGGGTGGGACTAAAACGCAGCCTGCCTACATGGAGAGGTTACACGTAGAGGCTTCAAACATGGCAAAAAATCTGTGTTCCTCCAAAATGCTTCTAGGTATGTGTTAAGCACACACCAAGTAGGTAAAGATCTGTGCTGGAGACACTTGTCCAAGTTATTGCAAAACATCATTCATTTGTGTTAAAAAATATAACTGCTTAAGGTTTTTAGGTTAATCGTTAACAACATAAATTTCCTTAGTCGTAATTTTCTACTTGACAAAGATTGATGGAAGTGGGTTTATAGAGACTAAAAGCTTTTTAAAAATGCTGCAAACTTTTGAAAACTACGACATGCTCACATATGTAAATTTGACCTTTTACAGGCAAACTCAGCGCCAGAAAACATGATTGCGATTGTTGAAACTTGTTAAAGTGACAATCAAGCTGACATTTTTCAGTTTTTCTCTTGAGACTTGTCCTATTGTGTTGGATTTCTTCGGCTTGGAGTGTATGTGTGTTGTTTTATGTGGGGCAGACAGCAGAAAGAGCGCGCACCCTCTTTTCCAATACGTATCAAGAGACGAAAAGGACACAAAGAGTGTGAATGTGTGTGTATTTGCACAGGAACAAGTGAAAGTCTCGGTGGCATTGCCATGACGCTTGTGAACCTGAATTTCTTTTCTTCCTGTCAGCGTCTGATTGGCGAGTGAAGGACGGAACAAAAGAGGAAGCTGGAACCAGGTGGTGGATGCGGCGAGTGACACCCGTCCTACCTATCTGTACATGTGTGTATATATATATATATATATATGTATGTGTGTGTGTGTGTGTGTGGTTTCTGTTATTCTCCAGGGATCAGCATTTATCCAGCTCTACCTGCACTGAAAGCTTCCTGAATGACAACAATGATGTCAAAAGATGACCTTAAAGGCAACTAGAGCGAGGAATGTCGCATCTCCGACTTAACGACGTGAGATCTCTGAGGTATTTCAGAGCTGTACATTGGAAAAAAAGCTGAAATTCGAGTGTGATTTTCTTGCACAGGACGGACCCTTTGACAGAACATGATTCTCGGCCTACTGCTGACGGCAGACCTTGAGAGGAGAGCACCGTGTACGTTACCTGCAAATATCACGCCACTTTTTTGTCAGGAAATTTGATGTGTCAGGAACCCACCAATAGTTCTTGTATTGCTGTAAAAACTCCAACAGGTTCAGCAGGTTCAAATTTCTCTTATTAGAAATAATGAAGGTGGTAGTCTAGTGGGTAGGATGCTGGCATCAGGACCAAGAGGTTGTGAGAGTGAATCTTACCTCAAGCACAACCAATACTGGGTCCCTGAGCGCTAAATGCTTTCAATGTTCTTGACTGGGGGTTCAAATCCCAAAGGCCAAAAGGCCATTAACACCACGTTGCTCCAGGAAGATTGTTCCTGTAATCAGGAAATAGAAGTCATTTTGGATAAGAATGTTAAAGACTTTAATTTTGCATCATAAGAACAGAAAGAACATTCTCTTAGTGCATTCGAATCAATGTATCCATGTCGTTCGCGTTTAAAAACCAAAAGTTCAAAAAACAAGTGTTCAAAACCAAAATGGAAAAGCAAATAATGAGTCATTTTCCAGTGCTCCATTTTTCACTTTATTTTTTTTTACTTTCACACAAAATTGAATTTCCTTCTTTTTTTTGGTATCAACTTTTCCACTGTGACACTCGTTATTCCTGTTTTCATTTTGCACGCAGCACTTACCTCTTTTTCAGTTCTAGTGAAGCTTCCCAATTTGCAACTGGCACAATGTTTTACCATTGAAGGAAAAATGGCACTGGTGCTGCAAAATTACCTCTGAAACAACATCAAAAGTTTGAAGGTCTATAACCATGAACTCATGGGTAAAGTAAGCAACACAGATTTAGTGGCTGATTTAAATCTCAGCTCAAGCTGTGAGGCAATTTGTAAATAAAATAATTATTTGGTGATTACAAAAGAAATTACTCATTCTCTAAGTGGAAAGTACAATATAGGAGTTAGATTTAGATTTCACTGGTTCCCAACTTCAACACCAGTGCACTGGAATAGAGTTATGCTGGGTTCACCAAGTTGCCCATATATTTTTAGAATTGATGAAGACTTTATGAGTACAGTGAAATATTACAGAACACAGAGAGCATTGTACACTAAAGTACTGTTAGTCCTTCCATGCTTCATTTGAGCTTTTAAGCCCTTGAAAGGTTTATTGTAGACATTTTTATGATCATATTCAATAATGATTTTAAGAGCAGCCTTGGGAAGCTGCCTGTGAGTCGTATATCAAATTCAGTCCTGTTTTTTGCTTACTTTATGATACTCTTCCTAATTCTCAAAGAAGTTGAAAATTTTGTATGTAACAAAGTTTTTTCTAATTTGATCCCTGTATTACTATGTTTGTGCCCTGCTTAAGTTTGTAAGTGGAACTTGATAATTGAGGCATTCTAACTGAAGTTAACTCATTCTTCACTGTTCTTCACATCCGAAACATTTCAGAAAGAAAAAGCAAGACACAAAAGTTGACTCTTGACCATGATTTCAACATTGTGTTCAAAGCAGTACTTCATGATACTTATGATAAGAACGGTAGAAAATAAATTCTCATCTAATTAAATTAATCATTATATTAAATGATCGAAATTGCCACTTTTCAACTCACTCATTATGTGGTTAAGAGACTAAGTAAGACCTACTGCATACAACATCACAGTTAGAATGAAAGATTCCTGGAGTTAGTATAGAATTAAAATAGAAATAAATAATAAATGTAAATTATAATACATAAAAATGTACATACATACCATGCTGTATAGTATTTCACACTTAAAACAAGAAATTATTTGAAGAAACACTAAAAAGACAAGTTGTGAAAGAAACATATATTTAAGGCCTCTGGTGATTGGTCCCAAAGGCCAGTGATTACAGCACTGGCTCCACCCTTAATTTGGATGGGCCAATCACAAAGGCTCAAACACGGTCGGTGTTCAGACGAACTGAAGTGGACGTGCATCAGAACCATCAGAACTGTTTTCTCTGTTAACAGATTTAGAATTTGTATTAGTGCTTTAATCATTATTGGGTGTGAAAATGAAAGGCAGATCGAGAGGGGGGAAATGAGTGGTATTTAAGTTAATGGAAGTCTGACCTGTTTATGCCTCTAAACAGCAGCAAATAAATAGCTGTAATATGCAATTAGATTTCAGCTGAAAGGCTTTTATTTCTGCTTCAGAATAAAATCAATTTAAAGCATCAAGATCAACATCTGGCTTTCAAATTAAGGAATTAATCTGTGTGTGTGTGTGTGTCAGCATGTTGGTGTGTGCTTGTGTGTGTGTGTATGTGTGTGTGTGTGTGTGTAACATACACAGTAGTTGTCTGTCGCTAGATGTCGATGTGTGTAGGCTTTCTCTCTTTAAATGTGTGTGAAAAATGTAGAACCTCAAGTGGTGTCCCCACAAAGTATATCCAAGAACAGTGACCTCATAATGTGATAAATACAAGCATATTACGTGTGTGTGTGTGTGTGTGTGAGTGTGTAGTCTTTCTCTCATTGTGTGTGTGAAAATTGTAGAACCTCAAGTGGTTTCTCCACAAACTATATCCAAGAACCGTGTCCTCACGATGTAATAAATACAAGCACATTGTGTGTGTCAGCATATTGGTGTGTACTTGTGTGTGCGTAACATATAGTGGTTGTCTCTGTTGGTAGATGTGGGTGTGTGTGGTCTTTCTCTCTCTAAGAGTGTGTGGGTGTGAAAATGTAGATTGTGTGTATGTGTAGCATTTTCTCTCTATATATAGATGTGTGCGAGTGTGTATTTGTGCAAGTGTGTAGTCTCTCCCTAAATGTGTGTGAGAGCATGTGAGTCTGTGAGTGTAAGTTTGCCTTTCTTACTATAGGTGTTTGTGTTTCTGTATGTGTTTGAGTGTATAGGTGCATGTGTGTGTGTAGTTTATATATATGTGTGTTACATGCTTCTTTTTCAATATTATAACTAGGATGGAGCTTGAATCGGTTTCTGATCTTCTTCTCAAAGCCCAAACCCCAACACACTGACAGCAGAGCAAGCGCAGCACCTGCAGGGGGCACTGTTGCTGTTCGGCTGAGCTGAAGCAAGGGAGGAGGGAAGAGAGAGACTTCATATCGACTGTCTATTACAACTGACTGGAGAGGAAATGATATGCGTTTAGACCTCCCTGCAGTCCTCACACACACACACACACACACACACCTGACAATGGAGCCCTCATTACATACCAGGACAAAGACAAAAGGACCTCAACTCATACAGAGAGAGAGAGAGAGAGAGAGAGATGCTGTTAAGAGAGCGGGATATGAGACAGCTGGAGAAAGAGCTGGAAATCAAAGAGGGAGAAGCAGTGTGAGAGAGAGCTGAAGTGAGAGAAAGAGAGAGCACTAGAGGTAAGAACGAGAAGACAGGAGAGCTGGAAATGAGAGAGAGGGAGGTTTTAGAGAGAAAAATAACATCAAAGAAAGAAAGAAAGAAAGAGAGAGAGAGGGACAGAGAGAGAGAGAGAGAGAGAAAAATTGCACTAGAGAGAAGAGAGGGTGGGAGAGCTGAAAATGAGAGAGAGCGAAAGGAGAGAAGGATGAGAAAGAGAGGTCTTGAGATAAGAGAGAGAGGGGGAGAGAGGAAAAAAGGAGGGAGGGCGTGATGGCAGTTTGGTTAAACCTGGTCTGGCGTGTTCATTCATCTGAAATGAAGGTGAAAGTCAGAGTTAGATCAACAAGAACCACACAGACAGCAGAGCAACATAGGAGAAGAGAAATAAAGGGATTGGGGAGGGGGAGAGATGGACGGAGCAATGAAGGACAGAATGGAAGAGCTGCAGATGATTGTTTTATGCTGTGCGAGAGAGAAAGAGAGAGAGACAGAGAGAGAGAGAGAGACAGAGACAGAAAGGCTGGTAAGGGAGGAAGGTGAAAGAACTGATGATGTGGTAATAAAACTGTCAGCAAAGTCATGCCTGTACTCTAATATCCAGAGAGAGAGAGAGAGAGAGAGAGAGAGAGAGAGAGCAAAAGAAAGATGCAGAGAGAGGGAGATGGAAAGAGAGAACATGATGGAGAGTGAGGGAGAGATGGCAAGAGAGTGAGAGATATTGTGCAAAAAGTAAGAGAGTTAAAGAGATGTAGTGAAAAAGAGATGGAAGGACAGAGGGACAGAAAGAGAAAGAGAGAGAGAGACTTGGAATGAGAGAGGGGAGAGATAGATTTAGAGATAGAGAGATGAAGAAATGAAAAGAAAGATAGTGAAAGTGAGTGAGAGTAAGAAATGGAAAGAGAATGAAAGAGTGAGAGAAAAAGATGGGAAATGGAGATAAAGAGAGAACCTATTTCATCCTGTCATTTCTTTGGTTTACTCCTGCAATTTGCTCTTTATATCATTTTCTCTCTCTCTCTCTCTCTCTCTCTCTCTCTCTCTCTCTCTCATTTTCTCCCCCACATTAATGTGACATTTTGTAAGAAGACTGGCTGAACTGCTGCCTTACGGAGAACATCATGTTCACATGCCTCACAGATCCTGCGCTCTGCACTCGTCTGTGTGTGTGTGTGTGTGTGTATATATGTGTGTGAACATGCAGCTGTGCTAAATGCTAACATCTTTTCCCGTTCTCAAATTCCCGTGTGTATGTGCTTTTGTGTGTTTTAGGG
The DNA here is from genome assembly GCA_032718565.1 of Distichodus sexfasciatus. Lineage (NCBI taxonomy): Eukaryota > Metazoa > Chordata > Actinopteri > Characiformes > Distichodontidae > Distichodus > Distichodus sexfasciatus. The sequence goes on from JAVGVS010000085.1 coordinate 103,459, forward strand.
ATGTCATAAATGTAAATGTTCAAGGTGGTAGTATACTCGCCTGTAGACCAAGAGGTCGTGGGTTCGAATCCTACCTCCAGCAGTCCCAAGGGTTCAGGGTCTCTGAAATTTTTCACAGCTTACAGCGGAGCAGTTGGTAGCATAACGGTTAGGGCGTTTGCCTCATGATGAGAAGGTCGCCAGTTTGAATCCTGGACCAGTTAAAGATACCTTCCCCAAACACTTCTCCCCAGGACGTTTAGGTTGAGATTATGGTGTATTCTTGAAGTATGAAGTGATTATTTTTCATTTCATTGTGTGCCAGATATTATTTGTATAATTTAATAGTAACTTAATTACTTTATAATACTCTGGAAAATGGATGATGTTGATTATACTGTTGGGCAAGTTACTTTCAAAATGTAATACATTATAGATTACTAGTTACTTCAATTACATTACAATATTACTGTCTCTGAATTGTTATGCGTTACACGACTCCTGCATTACATTTTAGTTATTTTTACCGAAATAATTGCGGAAGTAGGACTTGGCATTGGATAATGCTAAAATGTAGTTTACTGCAGTTCATTCTACATCCAGTGGAGAGTGATGTGCTGGAGCATAATGACTGTAGCCAAACAGTTGCCTCTTTTATTCACAGAGTTTCAAAGGTCTCGTGGGGTTTTTGATTTTTTAAAATAAAAAAGAAACAGCACTAAATTTGGAGTTAAAAGTGTGTTATAACACATGCTACAAGTATGTAACAATTTTGGGATTAGGAGGTTTAGATAATGAATGAATGAATGAAATGCCTTACTTTACTACGTTACAACCAAAATTAATAAATTACTACAACTGTGTTAGTTTTTAACTTGTTACTACCAACGCTAGTTGATCAAATCACACGTTTTGGATTTTATGTCAAAAAACTGAGAGATTGCTTTTGGTAACCAAGCTTAGGATTAGGGTTAGCTGTAACTGTAGTATTATATGCATTTAGTTAACATAGGGGTCAATTAAAGGAGCTCACAAAGACAGCAAGGCAGTAGCTGGGAGTTATGAGGACCTGTCTGCCCCCAAAATATAAGAAAAACTAAGATTTGTCCATTTTTACCACTTTGTGGAAACATTATTGTCTGTGAAGAATGCTCTCTTTAATGAAAATTGATTTGAATTTTATTTGAAAAACTAGAATAAGTAAATATTTGCTTTTGCTTAATGATTTTAAAGTTAAAGAAGTTAGGGTTAGGTGTAGCTGTGATATTATTTAAATTTCACATTTATGGAGGTCAATGGACAGACCTCACGAAAATAGTAAGGCAGTAGCTGTGTGTGTGTTTGTGTGTGTGTGTATTTGAGGAGGCATAAACGCAGCCAAAGTTGTTTCCGGTCGACCAAGCCGCACAATTACGGGCAGTTTACCTGCCGAGGCGGCCTGGCGCGCTCCCAGAGGACTCTAGGTAATGACTTTCACTCTGACTGACATCGGCGGCGACTTAAGATGACACGCCGTCGCCCGGGTAACCTTCCGGCGGCTTCACCGGTCTCCGTGACGATGACAGTTCATTAACCCACCAAACTCGAGAACCTCGCACCGCAAACAGAGATGTGAGAGATCTGGAAGGGCGAGAGGGGTCGGTTTTGGGGAATGGAGAGAAAGAGAGATGAGGTTGAGTTACACCACGAGAGAAACTATTCTCACAGGGTACATTCACACTGGCAGGCTAAAGCACTTTACTTTCCAAATTCCTGCCCTAATGTCACACAGTGCCTTTTCTACAGAAAGTGTGCTACAAACCACAATGAACTGGATCTGATCGGCTCCACTTCGAAACGGGGGTTCTAAATCCAATACAGCTCAGGATTTTCACAATGTGACCTCAAAGCAGCACATTTTACATCACTGTAAAGCATTTGTCACAATTCCACGTGGAGCTGAACATGCAAACATTAAAATGATTTTAATTGAAGTGAGACACAACAGTACAACACAATGAAATGTGCCTTCTGGATTTGACCCATCCATGAAGGGGCAAGGTATCTTGCTCATGAGTACCTCAGTGGAACCTTTTACCATGAGTTGAGCCAGCGATCCTCTGATGACAGGGCCAACTCCCTAACTGTTACACTACCACTTCCACAAACATAGACGATTTCAGTGTCAGTGATAGAGAGAATGTAACCCTTCTTTCTCTTCATCCTCACCCAAAAACATGCCGCTCTCCACACATGAATATGAAAATCTGTGACATCTGTGGCATCCATGTCTTCATCCAAAAATTGATTTGAGAATAAGTCTGAATTGAGCAGGTTGACTTGCAGCTGTTTTACAAAGTTTCTTTGTGTGGAATGGCAAAAATGTAATAAGATGACAACGTGATGAATTTGGAGATTTATTGAAGAAGTCTCATTTGACCTAAATTGACTTGCTATATTTGCAAGGTACTTCCATTGACTTTTATAATCTGTAGATAATGTAAATAATATATGCAAATTATATAGCTACACCTAACCATATACTTAACTCCAACATCAGTTTAAAAAAAAAAAAAAAAATCTTTGTTTGGTCAGTTGTTTGTTCATTGGTTTATTCATTTGGTTTCTTCAGCTGTACGTTCATTTGTTTGATGGTTTGTTAATTCCTTGATTCTTTTTTTCCGTTTCGTTGGTTTTGCCTTTTCATTGGTAGAATTTATGTTCACATTATCGTTTAGTTCTCATCTGTCTTCCCATTCTTTTAAAAGCCAGTCTGACCCAGAACTCTTTGTCTGGTCACCATCACATCACACTAATGTTTGAGTGTTTCGTGAATACCACTGCCACATCCAGCCAGAATGACGCTCCTGTTGGAAACCTTGCTTGAGTAGCATTCTGTAAAGAGGAAATCCTTTCAATTGATGTTCTGGATCCTGAATCAAGTTCATTCAGCTTTTGTTGGACTATTAAATAAGTCACTATTTAACCTCAATGCTAGAAATTTTACCGTTTAAAATTTTTCCTTTATTTCTAACCACCTGCCTTTTGCGCTCTGGGGGTTTCATTGGGACAAAAAAAAGATAAATTTTGATGTTTATATGTCTCTTAGGGCACAAGCAGTTCCTCACAATCTCCTAAAAACCTATGCTTGAACACACACTTGCAGTTCACTCACAATGACACATCTCACACACTCTACATACACCAACCCCTGTGTACAGGTGGGATATAACACAGCATGTTGTTTGTTTGCTTGTTCGTGTTTAAAGGAGCATATTTCAAGAGTGAGGTTTGTGTTTGAAGTCTGTGCACATGCTAAACGCTGTCATGCACTAACACCACACAGACGAGCAGCAGTCTGATATAAATGCCATTTACATTCTGCAGTAGACTGGAGGAAAAATCCCCAGTCATGAATTATGGATCCCAAAAATCCTACTGCGTAGAAATGACAGTTATAGGGAGTGAATGTGATTTTTTAGCCCCTCCTCTCTTTCTTTTACTCTCTCTATCACGTACACACATTCACAAACACACTCAAATTTAAACCCTTCACTACAACTTCGAGAATGTTCCCTGTACATGGAATTAATCAATGACTGCTCTTAAACTCTAAGCCCCTCAAAACACAAGACTTTTTTTCTATTATTTGGCTGCAAAATAAAAATATATAAAAGAAAAATAATAATGAGACATTTTCTAAATTTCCCTTTTTGCACTCAAATGAAAAATGAGGAAAATAGAAAACAAACACATATTCCTTTTTGGTTTGCTGAGGGTTACTTGTCAGATTTTCACACTTTTTTAATAACAGTAGGTTAACAGTTGTAACAGTTGGTTTTGTAAATGAATATTGAAAGAAATCATTTTTTGGCGGTTTTTGTTTTATGTGAAAAAATGATGAATTCATGTATGATACATGGAACAAAACCAAACTGGAACATCATGTAGACCACCAAGGTTCCCAGTCTGCAAATGTAGAGTCTGGTTACACACACACAGGCAATTTATGACCTGTTTATCAACCAGAAGAAATGAACAGTGACTTAAAGCTCCCTCAACCTTTTTTTCTGCCTCACTCATTAAGCTACTGAACACACAGACATACAGTCATACACAAACAGACAATGTGACTGAAGTGACAGTGTTTATGGTATAATTAAAAAAAGATTTACTTAGCATGTATGTGTGAAGGCACGCTATGTGTGTGTCTGTTTCTGACCTCCCCTTTTTGGGGACAAGCTTGTTTGTTCATTAGTTTAGTTGGTCGTTTGGTTGTTTGTTTGATTTGTTTGATTGTTTATTTGTTTATTTGTTTGTCTGTTCATTGGATCATTTGGTCAGTTGTTTGTGCGTCTATTTGTTTGTTAATTGATTCTTACTTTCTTTGATTTGTTTATTTGTTTAGTTGGTTGTTCATCTGATTGTTTTTGTTCATTGATTTGTTGGTTCATTGTTTGTTCATTTTTCTAGCCATAGTCATTTGTTTGATTGTTTGTGTGTTTGTTCATTGGTTAGTTGTTTTTCATCAATTTGTTGGTTATTTCTTTCTTTGGTTGTCATCCAGTTGGTCATTTGTTCATTGGTTCGTTGGTTTGGTTGTTCATTTGTTTATTTGGTCCTACAAACATTTGTTTGTTTGCTTATTCATTTGTTTGTTTGTTCATTGGTTGATTTGTCTGATAGATTGTGGGTTAGTTCTTTCTTTCTTTGGTTTGTTTGGTTTGTTGTTTATCTGGTTGGCCGTTTGTTCATTGGTTCATTGGTTTGGTTGTTCATTCATTTGGTTGGTCATATGCTTGTTTGTTTTTTGTTCATTTGGTTGTTTGTTCACTCATCTGGTTGGTCATTCATATAGCTTTTTGATGTCATTCGTTTGTTTGTTTGGTTCATTGTTAAACGTTACTTATTACTTATTCAGCCCAATATTTAATCACAGGAAACTTGTGTGTGTGCATTCTGTTTTGTTTCTGCCTCGTCTTCTAAGCTGCAGCAATGTGTCTCAGCTGCCAAAAAGCGACACAATCACTCTCTCCATAATCCTGCCCAAAAAAATGAAAGAGAGAAGACGGATGAATTGAGAGAAAAACAAAAACAGAAAAACCTGATGCTCATTCAGCCTGCGCTTACCTGATCCCCCTAAAACCCTGCTTAAAAATGTACAGAAACAAGGCCGAGAGGATGAGTGTGCAGGTTAAGTTTTCAAATGATTGGTGGGGACCTGACGTGTGGCATTTGTTGCCATTTTTGTTTTCCTGTGTAGAGTCTCATCTCTCCATTCACCAGCTAGAGATTAGGACTAATTGTTTTGTTGAGGTTTGAAACACATGACAGCTGAGAATTCATGTATAAAACTGAGATTAAAATTCAAAGGGGTAAACAGTTAGTACAGAGTAAACAATGATGAATCTCTCTCTCTCTCTCTCACACACACACACAATTTATCATTACACAGAATGTAAACAATAAGCTAATACTATACAATACAAACTGTCTCTTTTCTCCCTCATTCTTCTTCTCTGCCTATATCACTTTCTCTTTTGTTATCTTTCTCTCACTTTCCTCTTCTTCTCTCTCGCTAATTACCCTTCTACTTGTCTTTTAAGTCTCTCCCTCCCGGTTTTTCTCTCCTTCTCTATGTTTGTCTTTTGGTTACTCTCTTTCACAGTTGTTGTCTCTTTCCCTCCCTCTCTTTCTTGGTCGCTCTATCTCTTTTTGTCTCTCTTAACCTCTCTCTCTCTCTCTCTCTCTCTCTCTCTCCACTGCAGTAGTGACCCTGCTGGTTTAAAGCTGATAAATGTTTTGTTGCTGGGTTTCTGGCCGTTGTCCAGCCAATTTCTCACAAACAGTCGGACAGTTGCTCTGTGTGCTCAATACAGCTTTACTACACAAAGAGACACACTCCACTCCCCCAGTGGGCCTAATGGAGGCTCTATGTGTGTGAGTGTGTGTGTGAGAGAGTTTACAGGTTTTTAGGGATTTATGCAGACATGATTGTCCCCTAAAAATAGGACAAGCTGAGCTTTGTCAATTTATCATACCTTGAGGCACATTAATATGATCATTGAGTATTAAACAATTTTGAATATACAAAAATATATAGTACAATAAACAAGGTATATAGTGGATAGATAACAGTCTGTAATCAGTGTTAAGACCTCACAGAGACAGCAAGATGAGAAAGTGTGTATGTGTATGTGTGTGTGTGAGTATGTTGGTGTGTGTGTTTAAGTTACTGAAAGCACTTTCTATTAACCTTTATTTATCCACAGCCATTAGTAATGAGCATTGGCTCTTAGCAACTTAGGGCACAAAACGATTTTATGGCTCGAAGAGGAATGAAGCTATAAGTACTTCTACCTTTTCTGTCTTTATTCTCTCTCTCTTCTCTCTTTTGATTCATCTTTCTCTCTCAGTAGGACGAGCCTGTGTGGCATATGGCTGAGGTCCTGAGGAGATTGCCTCCACCTGGCAGGAAGGAGTGTTGTCAAGAAACAGTCCCCCAACCCTGCCCAATACCAGCACCACCCAGAACCCCACCCACCCACACTACTCCCTAAACCTGCACCACACCCACACCCACACTACTCCTAATCTGCCCCCACCCACACTACTACCCAAACTTGTCCCAAACCAACACCCTCCCAAACCTGCCCAGCCAGACATTACCCCCAACCAGCCCCCATAAATGACCCCAAAACTGCCCTCACACCAACAACCCCAACCCGACCCCACACAGACTCTACCTCCCATTCTGCCCCCTCCCACACTACTCCCCAAACCTGTGCACCCATAGACACTACCCCGAACCTGCCCCCTACAGACACTACTCCAAACCTGCCCCCACCCACATCACCTTCAACCTGCCCCCCACCTGCTAATCACTTAACTGCCCCTAACCCTCACTACTCACCAAACCTGCCCTATAAACCCCATTAAACCGGCCCCCACCAACACCCCTTCAGACACACTCCCAACCTGGCCCTGGCCCACACTACTCCCTCAACTTGCCCCCATACACACCACAAAACTTGCTCCCCACAGACACCACCCCACCTGCCCCAATACAACCCCAAACCTGTCCCCATATTCCCCCTACTCCCCGCCAATTCTACCCCACACCCATACTACTCCCCTAGCCTACTCCCTGAGAAACCAATTCCACTTGTTTCCCCCCAGCCACACTACCCCCTTAAAAACCTGTCCCCTATACACCCCTCCAATCTTGCCTCCCACCTACATAACCCCATCCTGCACCCCCCAGTCACCACCTCCAAATCTACCCCTCACAGGAGCAGCAGTGATTGAGTTTTCTGCTGTCTAAAGTCTCTTACTGGGAAATCCAATCGGACAACTCTGTGATTTTCTGCCTATTTTCTCCTTCCTCCTTCTCTGTCTCTCTGCCTCTGTCCCTCTCTCTCTCTTCCTCTCCTGTTCTCTCTCTCTCTCTCACTCCCTCTCTCCCACGCCATCCAGTGCAGCAGAACTCAGGGGAGCGATTGCACTGATTCCACTCTAAACACATGATGAGACCTCCAGCCAACACCTGAGAGAGAGAGATATAGAGAGAGAGAGAGAGAGAAAGAAAGAGAGAATGAGAGAGAGAAGGAGAGAGAGAGAGAGAGAAGCAAGAGGAAAGTGGGAGAACAATGGATAGCAAGATAAATAAGGATTGATAGAGAAGATAGAAATAGAAAGAGAGATGGATGGAGAGAGAAAGGGAAAGGTGAAAGGAGAGACAGAGAGGGAGAGTTAGCACTCAAAGTTTAAATAGTTTAAAGCTGACCTGGGTGTGACCTCTGTCTCTTAAAGCATCCACACCGGACAGCTTTCATCTCTCCAGCTGCAGCAGAAATGTGTCTCTCAGGACTTTCATCCAGCTTTACATATACACAGCAAAAAGCTTTCACTCTAGTTCAGAGATTAAACCAGAGTCTAACACTGTGGTCGGGGTCGGACACGTTCACCCGCTGCTGTGTTACGACACGACTTCATCCACCCTGCTCACGACCCAAACTCACAGATCAGCAGAGGCATGAAAATCTGGCTTGTTTTTAATTCATCTGTTCAGATTTGAGAAATGCAATGTCTTTATCTATTTTTCCCTTATATACCGTTATTTACTGCTAAACTTTCATTCTTTACCCCACAGTAGTGACACTGATGTTCCTCACAGCAAGAAGGTCCTGGGTTCGATTCCCAGGTTGCCGGTGGGATATTTCTGTTTGGAGTCTGTGTGCTCTACGTATGTTGGTGTGGGTTTGCTCCGGGTGCTCCAGTTTCCTCTCACAGTCCAAAAGCATGTGCTGTAGGTTGATTGGTGACCCTAGATTGCCTCCTTAGGTGTGAATATGAGTGTGTTTTTGTAATAGCATCCGGTTCCTGTATCCCCAATCTCTACAGCAATACAAATAATGAATGAATGTTTAGAGCATGTAGGATACACTCTTTTATCCAGTGCAATTTTCATTTTCCTAATTTCACAGACATTAAGGGTCTTGTTCAGTGATGGTAGGGCTAGAAGTAAGATTCAAACCCACAACCTCTCTTTTAAATATAACTACTACTGAAAGCGAGTGATTATTTGTCATTGTGAACACACCACAACGCAATGTGACCCGTCCATGAAGGAGTAGTGGGAATTGGGGATGGAACAATGCTCAGTGGTACCTTTACTGGATCAGGCATTTGAACCGTTGACCTTATGATCACAGGGCAATTGCCCCAAATGTTATGCTAGCAACTGATCTCTTGGTTCAGAGACCAGTATCCTTACCACTAGACGACCACCACTACCACCACCCACTGATGAAAGGTACCACTAAGGTTCTCGTGAGTAAGGTATCGTCCCCAAACACGGCTCAAATAAATGGTTAATCTTCCTAGTTAAAAAGATCAAACAAAAGAAGGCTGCATAATGATTTGCTGATGATAAAAATAACAAAAACACAAGAAATGTACAATAAAAGATGGTAAAATGATATCTGGTCTCAGTGAGCAGGTCTGGGGACGGCACCTTGCTCATGAGTATCTCAGTTATACATTTTACCGGTCTGGGATTTGATCTGGCGACTCTCCGATCACAGCAACTCCCTAACTGTAATGATGCCAACTGTAAAAGCAGTTTACCGTCATATTTACTGGACACGAGCATCTTTTAAGGCCAAAGTACACTAGAGTATTTGTTGGTGACTCTGTCCATCCTTATGAAGGCAAAAAACAACCAATTAAATAATTGTTCATTAAATGCAATCAAGGCAAAATGTTCAATTAACTGTGATATTGATTTGAGGTCAATATCTCTCGGCCCTAGTTTTGTGCCCTAGCACTTCTTTATTACAGGTTAGAAAAAACTCTTATAGTATTTGAGACGTTAAGAGAAACAGACTTTTCCCAATATCTATATAAAAAAAAGAAAGACACAGATGAAGAGGGATATGGAAGCTTGTGTTACTGGCCTCTCCCTTGCAGGTTTAATACGAGGACAAATTTTAGATGTTAACAGCAGCAACAGCGAGGAGGAGGGAGACAGAGTCGATACAAACCGAATCAGAGCTGCCGTCTTCGCCCGAGAGCCAGAACCTCGATCGGCCGGCCATCGGCTCGGCAATCACGAGCACGGTGAGGTCACTCGATTGGAAGCGAGAGAAGAGACGAGTAATAAATGAAGGGAGTTAGAGAGAGAGACAGAAAGACAGACAAACAGTGGGGAATTATTTGGACGGATGCCACACTCGGGAAGCTGCAATCTAATGAGAGCTGATAGGAAAGAACATTGTGGACCAAAATGAGGAACTGCTAGTGTAACTGTGTGTGTGAGTATGTGTGCAGGTTTTTAGGTAGCTGTGAAGACCTGACTGGAAAACCTCAGATTTGTCTGATTTTTGTGGCCTTGTCAGGACATTTTTTATATACAGATGGCATAAAATATTTCATAGAAAAGTTTATAGATTTAGAAAAACGTTATGTATTTTAATATGGATCTCATTGCGTTAAAGTTGGACATTGCTCAAGGCTTAGCTTCTGTTAAATTGCGTAAAAAATATTTGCGCTGTTTTAATATGGATCTCATGTGTCTAAAAGTTGGATGTTAATCAAAACGTTACTCTTTGCGTTAAATTGCTTTTGAAAATATTTACACTGTTTTAATGTGTCTCATTGTGTTAAAGTTTTTGCAGCTTTGTGAATATGTACACTATAAGTAAATAATCTGTGTTATTGCCCATTTTGGAAAATTTCCTGACTTTCAAAAATTCTTTCACTGTTTCATTAAATTTTTCAGTAAATTTGCCACAGTACTGATTAACCATGTTGTGCAACATTTTTCAAAACCCCCAAATTATCTGTATCGAAGCATCATTGACGACACAATTGACAAATTGCATTCACAATGTTGAACCTGTGTTTATGTGAACATTCGCAACTTAATTGCAAAAAATAGATAATGTGGGATTTTACTGTTCACTGTTAAAGTCATGTATCATAAACATGAAAATAACGTTTATGATAATTGTCATTTCACCAGGCACCTTAGCTACAAGTTTAAGGTGTCAGGGTGCAATGCAATGAAAGTGACTGATTATTTGTCATTGTGAACAAACCACATCAAAGCACACAGCGCATCGTAGGGAAATGTGACCTCTGCATTTGACCCATCCGTGAAGAAGCAGTGGGCCCCAGTGCTTGGGAACAATACCTTGTTCATGAATATCTCAGTGGTACCTTTACAGGTACAGGATTCAAATTGGTGACCTTCTGTTCACGGGGCAAACTCCCTAACTGTCACGCTATCAACTGCCCAAAATCACTTGGTTGAAAGTATGAACAGTAAAAAAAAAATTGAAAATCGGTCAACATTTGCCAAGTTACAAGGAAAAATACAGACACAGTCTATACTAGAACCCCAAGAAGGTAGCAAGCCTAATAGGTGTGTGTGTTTTCCATCCTCTTTATCGATCCTTTGTTGTGTACCACCTAAGGACGTTAGCTATACCTTTGTAGCTAAGGGCTTCACTTTGTCCTCTAATAAACAACATTGAAAACTCTGTGCTTCTTCTCTCCATCTTCAGCACATCAGGGATTTATTTTGTTAAAATGTCGCTGATTGCTTTAGTCATCGCCGATTCACACCAACCTCCCTCAGGTACGCCGGCTGCCATAACGATGCTCCAGAGCCGTCACGCTCTAGTGGCACGATGCCAATTAGCGCTGCTGGTTCACACCCGGAGTGGCGCCGTTAATGCGTTAGAAACGTTCCGATCAATACTTTTAGGTCAATGCGGAGATACTGAGATAATAATTTCGGCTAACCGCTTTCGCTGCACTGATTTATTAATTGCAATCAAAACGTCCAAACGTGTTAAAATGTGCTCGTATTTTTCACAAGTATCTTCTCTGTGTACAGAAGGTTTACATTTTAGATATATTTCTATTTCTTTTTTTTTCTATTTCTATATATAAACACACAAAACAAACAAACAAGAAAACAAATGAGCTTAAAGGCTTTTACGCAAATAAAATCAATATGCTAAATTGCTAAAGTGGGATCAATGATCAAAGCATGCAATGCTTAGTGGAATGTTAAAAATTTTGTTTATCAGATATTCCGTTTAAAATATATGGTTTTCACTTCAGAACAACTGAATTTATTCCCAAATGTTTCCCTTAATCCCTTGCAAAGAGTCTCACTTTCTCCCTTTGGCAGTACTTCTTTTTGAAAATGAAATAAAGAAGACAAAATGTTCCTACTTGTACTCAGGTTTTTCCTCCGTGCTTGTTGTTGCATACATTGTTGCACCTCGGTTTTCATTAGAATACATTAAAGGCATCCATAAACATGCAGAAACTATGTAATTCGCGTTATAAAATTACAGCCCTCGGAGCTCAGGTAATAACACACAAGCGAGATTCTTCATTAGCAACAAGGCGGTGAACGGCTCGTAATTTATTGCATTTAAAAAAAAAAAAAAAAAAAAAGAACACAACACAGTCGATCCCGACATGGTTTGGAAACACCATTCATCAAAGCCTTTGCGAATGGTTGGATTCAGGTTTGCGATCCCAGATGCTGAAACGCTGTTTCCATAACTGTGACTGCGGGGCAGAAAGAGAGAGGGAGAGAGTGCGAGAGGAAGAGACGACTCTGTTTTCAACTTTTTAATTATCTTTTATGCTGATTTTATTCATCAGGCCTTCGGGCCAAGATAGCGCTATGGAAACAATTACAAACGTGTTTGTGTTTCTGTGACCAGTGGGGAAAAAATTGCTCTTCGGGGCCCTGTGCTGGGGTTGTTGTCTCTTTCTTTTACACATCCATCTCCTCCTTTTCTTGGTTGTGTTGATGTCCATCGTTTTAGGCTTTTTAAAATCATGACGATAGAGACTTTAGAGGCTTTCTGAAGCTGACAGAAAAGTTTCAGGCCTTGTGCATCTCTATAGACATCCTTTAGTTATACAATGCCTAAAATATATTTTGATTTCTTACATTTTGTTTGGGTTGTTATGTTTGATTCAGGGCATTTGGTTAGAAACAAAATATGCTTGGAAGGGAGCGTTGAACAATATTGTGTTTGGGTTTGTGTTGAGGTTGTGTTTGTGTTGAGTTGAGGTTGCTATGTTTGCGTTGAGTTGGTTATGTTTGGGTTTGTGTTGAGGTTGTTGTGTTGTGTTTGTGTTAAGTTGGTTAAATTTGTGTTGAGTTAAGGCTGTTGTGTTTGGGTTGAGTTGGCTGTGTTTGTGTTGAGTTGAGGCTGTGTTTATGTTGAGTTGGTTATGTTTGGGTTTGTGCTAAAGTTGTTACAGTATGTTTGTGTTGAGTTGAGGTTTTTGTTTTTGTGTTGAGTTGAGGTTGTGTTTGTGTTCATTTGGTTATGTCTGGGTTTGTGTTGAGGTTCTTGTGTTGTGTTGAATTGTTTATGTTTGTGTTGAGTTGAGGTTTTTGTTTTTGTGTTGAGTTGAGGTTGTGTTTGTGTTGATTTGGTTATGTTTGGGTTTGTGTTGAGGTTGTCGTGTGTGTTTGTGTTGAGTTGGTTATGTTTGGGTTTGTGTTGAGGTTCTTGTGTTTGTGTTGAGTTGGTTATGTTTGTTTTGAGTTGAGGTTTTTGTTTTTGTGTTGAGTTGGTTATGTTTGGGTTTGTGTTGAGGTTTTTGTTTTTGTGTTGAGTTGAGGTTGTGTTTGTGTTGAGGTTGTTGTGGGGTGTGTGTGTGTGTGTTGAATTGGCTGTGTTTGTGTTGGTGTTGTGTTGAGGGTCTTGTGTTTGTGTTGAGTTGGTTATGTTTGTGTTGAGTTGAGGTTTTGTTTTTGTGTTGAGTTGAGGTTGTGTTTGTGTTGAGTTGGTTATATTTGGGTTTGTGTTGAGGTTGTTGTGGTGTGTCTGTGTGTGTGTGTTCAGTTGGTTATGTTTGTGTTTGTGTTGAGTTTCTTGTGTTGTGTTTGTGTTGAGTTGGTTGTATTTGTGTCAAGTTGGGGTTGTGGTGTTTGTGTTGAGTTGGTTGTGTTTATGTCGACTTGGGGTTGTTGTGTTTGTGTTGAGTTGCTTATGTTTTAGTCTGTGTTGAGGTTGTTGTTTTGGGTTTGACCCTCTGAGCTGTAGAGGCTTATAGAATACTAAAGTACTCGAGTGAAGTTTGTGCTACAGTTTGCATATGCATCAGGCTTGACCCTGCATGCAAAACCAGATTACATCCACAAAGGTCCAGCTTCAACATGAATAAATTTCATTAAAATTTGCAAACATAATAATATAGTTTGACAGCTTTTGTTTTTTAAATGAAAATGTACTTTGTTTTTTGCCTCACAGGTTTTTATAAATATTTTGCTTGAAAGGCTGAGTTTAGCATTTTCTTACAATTGTATTGTATATTTCTGACACATTTGTTTTTTTGCTTTAAAAGTGATTTGGCTAATGCTTTTAAGCTGTGTTCTGAACAGTGGTCTATAGAGAAATCTGTGAAGTAAAAATTAAGGTTTGTTAAATAACCAAGAAAAAGTTACATTTCATGTTAGGATAATACGAGTAAAGATATTAAGGATAATTCAATATAGATTAAAAAATATTTTGCTGATGTGAGATACAGTTAGTCATTGATTCCTAAAATTATTCACTTCCAAAACATATCACTGTATTCAACATCACACTACTACTGGTATAGAGTAAATTATTTAAGGGTGTGGTGTGAATTCAGTTTTTAAGATTTTACAAAATCAGGGTACAAAATCTAAAAAGTATGGCCTCAGTGGAAATTTAGTAAAATATTCATTACTTTCCATTATATTTGTCTCAATTACTTTTGTAACCTTCTAATTTTGTTGAAACTCAGAACAAATAGAAATTCAATTCAATTCAATTTTATTTATATAGCACTTTTAACAACTGTCACCTGTCACAAAGCACTTTCCATATAACCTGCCCAAAGCCTCAACAAGAAACCTGAGACGACAGTGACAGAAAGAACTCTAAATAACACTTAAGTAGTGAAATGAAATTCAACTACTCAAGTACTCTTCACTGCTAATTTTAAATTAAACCAGTTTCACCAACATCAAAAGAACAATGACCATCAACTGACTATCAGAAACCCGTTTTAACATATTTAGTCCATTTTTATGTCCTTGTTCCTGTATTTTTCCCCATAAGGCACTGAACTGATGCCCATAATAAACAATCTGCTTCAAAGCTTTTATGATTTTGCTAAAAAACAAGTCTAAACACATCCTGCACTGAATTCAAGAAAAATCTCCAGACCTTGTGTTGTCATCATTCTCCTCACTGCACGTAATAGTTATACACCAGCCCTGGCACTGCGTTGTTCTTTGAATAAAGCAGAGAATGGCGACCTCCACGGGAACTTTCTTTAAGATTGGACACCAGCCCTTTTTAGCTCTAAGAGTATCCTTGAAACTCTGAAATAAACAATTACTGGCAGAGGGGAGTCTGCGCTGTCAAACCGCTGGTTGCTCAACAACCTTGGGAGAAAGAGAAAGGAGGGAAAAGTGGTGAAGAAGCTAAAAGTTTAAAACACAGCACCGATTTGTGGTGGGTGGTCATAAATCAAAGCGGATAATGGCGTTTCCTTCAAAAAAAAGGAGGGCAACTCGTGTTTTACATGACTGGCCTTGTGCTGTGCTGACTAACAGCAAGATTGCAAGAAGGGAACTTCACACACACACACACAATTGATATCTTTTTGAGGTCCTTCCTTTGACTCATTCTCATTGATATATAACTTCTTTCCAGAATGTGGTTCGAATTCCTAAAAGTTCGAGTTCCAAGTTAATTTTAGATATGAGATTTAGATTAGATAATTTTAGATACATAAGAATCAATGTTAAAAAATGTAATCCAACCAAACCAAGAATTCGATGGTTTGATGCATGAAAGGTTGTTTTTTTCGTCTGATCTAAGTACACAATAAATTATTTAATCCTGATAATTTTAAGCAAAATAATATTTGAGTGCTGAATTGTTGGATTTTGTTGGAAATAGCAATTTTCACAATTAAAAAAAAAATCTAAAAACAATACATGCACGTGAAATGACAAAGCAGCTTTGTGATGGTCAGATAGAGACGCTACTCAATTGATGGTTCTTGCCATACAAGTTCATTTAGCGTCGAATCAAAGTTCAAATTAAATGGTCGAATTCAGACTTTTATGATCAAAAATAATAGCTGAGTGACAAATTGTTTGACTTATTCTAAATATTGCCGCAACAGACTATCCACTGTGCCCCCGTGCCGCCCTACTATAAATTAACAATTATATTTATGCCATTTCGCAGATGCTCTTATCCATTTTCCAAATTTCTGACACTGTCTCCCTAAGAGTACCTTGTGTTTAAGGGTCTTGCTTAGTGACCCAGTGAAGGCAATGCTGGAGATAGGATTCAAACCCAAGACCTTTGGTCTAGAGGTTAGTATCCTAAGCACTGGACCACCATCAATAACTTAAGGCAAATATTTTAGTTTTCCACATTAAACTTAGAAGTGACACTTTTACTATTCCTTTAATTTTTTTTTACTGTTTTTATACTGTGTGCACTGTTGATATAGTTGCTCTATTGCTCATATTGTCTTTCTAAACTTTGAAGCTGTCTCACACTACAAGTTTTTCCTTGTTGTATTGTCTTATCCAATTTTGTACTGTCGTGTCTCCTCTGCACTTTGTCTTGTCTTGTGATGTTAAAAGTTGTTTTTGTCATTTTTGCTTGAAATAATTCTATTTCTATTGTATAAGGCTGTGTGTTTTTTTTGAGTCTTGAATCTTACAAAATTTTTCCCTCATAAAGCCAGTTTCTCACATGCAAAATTGTTCTCATAGTCAGAATTAGAATCAGAATCACAGCAAAGTTTTATTGCGTGCGTCACATACTAGGAATTTGTTTGGTGGTTGGCGCTAAGAAATTAAGAGTAGAAATAGGTTAAAAAGATACTGTATGTACAAGCTATTAATATAAATAGAATGTTTCAGAGCTAGGGGATGCGCACAATACGTTTAAATAATTGATCTGTGTAATAAATGAATTGTACAAATTGAATCAGTGATGTTCTAAATATTATATTTTCCACTTTTACTGCAAAGTTCTTGCAACTACCTAAAAACTTGGCCACACACACCAGCATTTTTCTACACACTGATGTCTGGCTGGTGGGCTGTGAGAAGTGAAGGAATTCACGAGTGTATGGTCGCATCATGGTCACACCGTTAAGACGCCACACTGAACTCATCATCACACGCTGACCTGCACACGGTCTGATGACCCAGAACTAAAGTCTGTCACTGTTTACACCCGGCACTGCCCGTACAAAAGCTCCATGTTCCAGCTCCTGCACAGCAAAATGAAACGTTAGAGAATTCTTTAGAAATGATGGACATGCTCTGGCCTTTAAAGTACACACACACACACACACTTTGTATTAAACTCTCTTTTGAAGAAGTATAAGCTTTGGCTATGACTTGTGAATTACTGTAAATAACACTATAAATCCCACCAAACACAACAAGTTTAAAGCTCAACCTTACAAACAAAAAGAAAATATATTTATTACATTTTTAAAAATTCAGTACAGAACATGAGCAAGTATATCAGAAAGTTTAACTAGGTTTTGGATTTAATTTGAACTACTAATGCCTTATTAGTCTGATATTTACATTCCTGCCCTGTAGTATCACATAAGAATACAACTAAAGTAACTTACATGAACAATACTCAGATAGTAAATTTATTCTGCTTGTATTATGAAAAATTAATTATTAAATCAAATGCATGCAAAGCATGTTTCTGTGTGAAGCATGAATTTAAGCTTCAGAATTTTCTCAAAATTAGACAGTCATGCTGCATAATTGTTAACAAGTAATGGCAGGCTTACACTGTGCGATTTTTGGCCCATTTTGAGACGATTTTTCACTCTTGCAACTATTTTGGAGATTGGCCCGAGTTTCAGTTTAATTGTGTGTCATGCATCGTGTAGTATACATGGGGTGACGAGAAACAATTAACACCTCACGACCAGCTCCCAATCAGCAATTGTATGGTCGCAAGAAAATCTAACCTGTTTGAAATCCTGGTCGCCCCTCGTGAGGGTATCGCACTGTTGAAGCAGTGCCACGAGCCGATTTAATTGCACCTCTCACACTGCGCAGGCGCAAACACAGAAGTGGAAGTAAAAATTTTACGTTGCAGTTCCGGATACAAGTGTCTGACGTGTCGTGTATGGGCGTACAGTGTGAGCAGTCAGGTCGCATCAGAGCATCGTGAGCTGCGAACTTTTAACCCCTGCGATTCACTCATACAGTTTAAGCAGGAGCTGAATAATGCGACTGAAAAAATTGCACAGTGTATTCCCAGCTTAAGGAGTGTTGTTAGTGTTACACGTCCCATCAAAGGGACCAATAATCAGATGTGATTTCCTGTAAAACAGGAGAAAGAACAGGAGAGACGACACTTGCTTTCTTCACTGAACAGCTTCGCTCGGTATACTCTTTATTTGCCAATCAACTCATTTCAGGATAATTCCTGTGTTAATGTTGTGAAGTACAAAACTCAGACTTCATAATACAATGTCTCGTCTCAATACCTTTTCCAAAACATTTTCCCTTTCTTAGTAATACCACGTTTTTCATCAGAAATCACAAACACAACACGGTTCCATAACTTAAGATTATGTCTATTCTATAGTATATAATATTATTTTCAGACCCACAATGACTGTAATACAATGAGCGCATGACGTGCTCAATTTTGGCATTAGTGCACGAGCTGAAGACCAAATATAACCAAAGTGCTTCAAACAATAATTACCACAGACACTGGCAGTACATTAATTTAAACAAACAAACAAATAAAATTAAATGATTTACAAACTTTCTCTTTTTTGTCAAGCTTATTGGAAACTTCTGGAACGTAATGGACGTTAACAAAACTTCACGTGACTGCACAGCTCACACAATGTTTGCCAATAACAAAAAAACAGCTCATCGAAATCACCTTAAGAAACGCAAGAACAACAACGTAATGTACTGGAGCTGAAAATTAAACAAACTCGTATTAACAGAAAAGATTATGGCAGCCGCCATTTTGGATCGCATTGACAAAAAAATTGAGTAATTTAACAACTATATAAGATGCTAATACTAAGACAAATACTGCCCAACATTTAGTTGAAACGTTTAACATTGTGTAGGTGTAAGTCTACATGTTTTTAAAGTGTTTCTAACCTGTAAAACAGGGGAAAGAACAGGAGAGACGACACTTGCTTTCTTCACTGAACAGCTCAAGAGAGTCTGGCTGCAGACCTCCTCTGTGGGTAAATCTCCTCTGTCAGTACGTTTCCTCTTAGGGAAAGGAAATGACGTCATAAATATAACTACGGTTATGGTTAGGGTTAGGGTTAGGTGTCGTTCTTTGTCCATGTGCGTCATTTCCTTTCCCTCAGAGGACATGTACTGACAGAGGAGCTTACCCACAGAGGAGGTCTGCAGCCAGACCCTTCTTGAACAGCTTCGCTCGGTATACTGACGAAGCTACGTCTGCTCACACTAACAAGCAAAGCATCACCCTGCCCTCTACTGGCAATATTGAGAATACCCTACCTTTTTGTCCCCCATTCCTAACTAAACATACATACCTATAAAGGCAACACTTATAACTCAAATTAAAACACTGCTTTAAATAGAATAACATTCCCACTGTGACATAAAACATACAAAATTACATAAAATTGTGACCACACATTTTGTGGGCGTCACATTAGTGGAAATGTAGTGGAGTAAAAATGTCATTACTGTGAGTTCAAAAGCTTTCCAGTTTCTGTACAACAAAAACAAAACATTAGAGAATTCTTTAGAAATTATGGACATGCTCTGGTCTTTAAAAGATACAAACATACAAACACACAATTTTGTGTTAAACTGTCTTGCGTGGTACTTGTGAATAACTGTAGTCAAATAACGCTAAAACTCCCACCACACCGACAAAATTTGAAGCTTTACCCTCACCTCACAAACATAAAGAAAACATTTTAAATACATTTCCAGTCCAAGACATGACAGAGGAATGACAAAACAGGCTCAAATGTTACTTTTTTGGCTGTTTTCATCTTCCAATACAGAAAACCAAGAGCAGACAAATGTCACAGGACATAGATGTGTACATTTGGTATGTGTGGCATGAGTGTTTAAGACATCACTCATATGATGGTCCAACATTGAAACACTTCCTTCATCTCTCTGTCCTCTTCCATCTTACTCATAACTGCTGTTTAAAGCAGCAGCAGAAGTTGAGATGAGGAAACGGATATTCTCAAATTAGGGGGTTTCCTGCATCTTAAAATTTGGAAAGTATTTTTCTCTAATTTTCTTGGGACACACAAAGACTTTTGCAACCTTATATAAAGACACCCACAAACACACACACACACACGCACACACACACACAGAATAAGACAGCCATCCCTCACTCCCTCTGTCATAACAATCACAGCCATACTCCGTCTTTGCGACATCTGTACTGCAGACCTGTCTCCTGTCCTCCGTATGTGTGTGTCTCAGAGACAAATGCTGCACTGCTTCCATCTAGCACCACCTAACACACACTCTGGCAGTTCGTAAAGAACAACTCACAGGAAAAAAGGCGGCGCAATATATCTGAGCTTCGCAAAATACGACAAATATTTCCTGTAATGACTTCACGCCACAATTTAGGACCAAACAGTTCTGTGCGGAGTCGACGTCTGTGTTTTATTCAACGAGGCCACCATTTTTCACGGAGATGCACTCACGATGCATGCAAAAGCGTAGCAGGGATTTCATATGAAACTATCTTAAACAGACACCCCAAGGGAACTCTAACGCTGTGTGTGTGTATTTTTAGACTAAATTTGTCTTCCCTGACACCATAAGTCAGATGCATCCATCCCTCCCTCACACACACTCTTCTTAACTCTTTTTCACAAAGCCGTCACATCCTCTGTTTATACGAGCTCACTTTGCCTCGAGTCAAACCGTTTCCGCACCATGTGCATGTGTTACAAAACTTTGAGGTTTGTTTTTGGATATGGATGTGTTCCGTTTAGCTTTGTGAAGACTGAAGGGCCTGATAGTCCCCCACGGTCACTGTTATCCTGAAAAAGAAGGTCATGAGTTGCAGATTTTTAACACAGCCATAAAGTAGCAATGTGTCAAATGTGCCCATGACCTCAACTCATTTTAAGGACAATACAAATGGGAGCAATGTCATTAGTTAATTACTGTAGGCATAGGTGGGAAAACAGGTGCATCAGTATTATAAGTGTTTAGCCCAGTACATTAGTAAGTGTGCCTAATGCATTGGAAAATGTTGTGCCCTGTGCATTGGTGGTGTGCCCAATGTTTTGGTAAGTGTTGTGATTGGTTCATTAGTGAGTTATTTCCCCAGTGCTGTAGTATCGTTTGTGGCCAGAGCATTAGTAAATGTTGTGCCCAGAGCATTAGAAAATGTTGTACTGTTGTGCATTGGTAGATGTTGTTCAAAGTACATTGGTAGGTGTTGTGCACAGTGTATTGAGAAGTGCTGTTCAAAGTGCGTTGGTGGGTGTTGTGCACAGTGCACAGGTAAGTTTTGTGCAAAGTGGATTGGGAAGTGTTGTGCACAGTGCATTGGTAAGTGTTGTGCAAAGTGCATTGGTAGGTGATGTGCACAGTGCTTTGGGAAGCGTTGTGTAAAGTGCATTGGTAAGTGTTGTGCAAAGTGCATTGGTAGGTGATGTGCACAGTGCTTTGGGAAGCGTTGTGTAAAGTGCATTGGAAAGTGTTGTGCAAAGTACAGTGGTAGGTGTTGTGCGCAGTGCATTGGTAAGTGTTGCACACAGTGCATTGGTAGGTGTTGTGCAACATCCATTGGTAAGTGTTATGCACAGTGCAAAAGTGCTCAGTGCATTAGTAAGTGATTTGCACAGAGCATTTGTAACTTTGGTGCACAGTTGATTAGTAGGTGTTGTGTACAGAACATTGGTAAGTGTTGCACACAGTGCAAGAGTAAATGTGGTGCACATAGCATTGGTGAATGTTTTGCTCAGTGCGTAAGAAGGTGTTGCTCAAAGTGCAACGATAAGTGTTGTGCTCAATGCATTAGTAAGTGATTTTTTCAGTGCATTAGTATCTTTTGTGCCCACTTTGTTAGTAAGTGTTGTGCAAGGTGCATTAGTAGGTGTTGTGCCCACAGCATTTGAAAATATTGTACAAAATGCATTTGTTAGTGTTGTTCACAGTGCAATAGCAAAAGTAGTGCACATAGCATTGGTAATTGTTGTGCTCAGTGCATTAGTAGGTGTTGTGCACAGTACATTAATAAGTGATTGCCCAGTGCATTAGTAACTTTTGATCCCAGTTCATTAGTGAGTGTTGTGCCTACAGCATTGGAAAAAGGTTGTGCTGAGTGCATTGCTAAGTGTTGTGTCCAGTGCAATAGTAAATGTGTATGGGTAAATATTGTGCCATGAGCATTATAGGTGCTTTGCAAAGTACTTTGGTAAGTGTTGTGCATAGGGCATTGACGAGTGTTGTGCCCCGTGCAGGGGTAAGTGTTCTGCCGGTTGCAGGTGTACTGTAAGTGTTCTATCCCCTGCGTTGGTAAATGTTCTGCCCAGAGCATTTATGAAGTGTTGTGCCCAGTGCATCGCCCAGTTCAGGCCTAAGTGACTGGCAGAGTGCATTGGTCAATGTTCTACCAGTACAGGGGTAAGTGTTCTTCCCAGTGCATTGGTAGTCGTTAGGTTTGTGTGCACAGTGCATGGGTAATTGGTGCAAAAACTGAATTTGTAAATGTTCTGCTTTGTGCAGGGGTAAGTGCTCTACCATGTGTAGGGGTGAGTACAGTTACAGGTAGGTAATTGTGTGGGTGCGTGTGTGTGAGGTCTCTGTACAGGTATTTAATTCAGTTCCTGCTCTCATTTCCAGCCTTTCAACTCTCAAGCTAGATGGAGTGAAAACACTTTCAATGCTGCCCATTAGCCTCCAATGTATTTTTAATGACTGTCATCCCCCCCACCCCACCCCACCCCCTCTCCCCTCTGCTCACATGGCTGTTTATATCTATCTATCTATCTATCTATCTATCTATCTATCTATCTATCTATCTATCTATCTATCTATCTATCTATCGTGATTTTTCTTTCTCTCTCTTTTGTGTCCCTCCATCACTCTCTCCCTCTCTCTCTCACACACACATCTGTTTGCATTTCACACTTTGCAGATGACGGCGAAATGAAGATGACTCAGTCAGCGGTCTAAAGGGAAACCCTTTACTCATCCCTCTTTCCTTTTTCCTTTCATCTGTTTACGCTCTATCCGTCCGGGAGCCCTGTTCCCATGGGCCAGGGGGCTTTGAAGAAATCTGACAGGCTCGTCCATCATCCCACCATTACTCGTGTTTAACTCTGACTGATGAGGGATGGAGGGAGGGAGGGAGGGAGCGAGAGAGAGAGACACCCAGAAAGAATGTGTGCATGAGAAAGGGAGAGAGAGAGAGAGAGAGAGAGAGGGACATGGTCACTTCAATTACCACTCTGTCTGTACCACTCTCTCTCTCTTTCTCACCTTTTTCTGCCCTCTTTCTCTCCGTATCTATCTATCTATCTATCTATCTATCTATCTATCTATCTATCTATCTATCTATCTATCTATCTATCTATCTATCCGCCAACAAACCCATCCATCCATCCCCCAACATACCCATCCATCCACCCCTCCCTCCATTACATCCAACCACCATTGAACCATCCACCCATCCACCAACCTACCTTATTTTTCATCCATGCATCCATCCATCCATCCATCCATCCATCGATGCATCCACGAACTTCTATGTAATCTCTTCATCTGTCTCCCTCTCTTCACTTCTCTCTCTCTCTCACTCACTCTCTAAGTGTCTTCTCTGCTTCTCTTGCTCCATCCATGCATCTATCTATTCATCTCTCTCGCTCTCTCGAGAAACGAATCAGGTACACTTCAAAATCTGCATTGAACCTTCCACCGTGATCAATTTTTCTTTCTCTCTCTTTCTCTCTTTTTCTCTTTCTTTCTATACCTAAACCCACAGCACGCAAGACCAACCAAATCTCGCTTCACTTCGCCTCAGCGCTCTACAGAAGTGAAATTTCTGTCCACTGTTTGTGTGCACGCTAGAACACAAAGCTGCACTGACCACTCACATGGTCAGCGGCCTCCATCTGTTTACGACCCGTTTCTCCCATCGCCGCACCTTCCTTCCTCTCTCTTACTTTCTCTCTTTCTCTTTTTTCCCTACAGTACTTACCACCAGGTGGCACTGTGGTACCACCAACCCGAGTCCAGTGCCTGTGCCCCCCGTTTTAAGGACGAGCCGGAAAAGGGATGGTGGGGTGAGGATGAGGAGGAGGAGAAGAGCGATAGAGCGATGGAGAATTGGGTGTAGACTTTTCTAAGAGGCAGATCCAGTTATAAAGCCATCGCTGAAGAAGAATTAGCTCACGGCGGAGAGACAAACACAGCCGAGCACTCGGAGACCATCTCCATCAACAGAGGAGTGAAGGGGAGGAACACAGGGGAAGGGACAAAAACGAATAACGAGTAAAGTGTGTGTTGGTGACCGGAGAGTGTGAGGAGACAGATATCGACCCGAACAACGTCCAGCCATGGGAGTGACATGGGGAGGGGTGCGTGTGTGTGTGTGTGTGTGAAAGAAAGTGAAGTGGTGAAAAAAGGATGAAGTGACTTCCTCACACACACACACACACTTTTGGGTAAGTGTTCTGATCCTCTCTGTGACCCGGCCTCTCCTGCTCTGCACCTGTGAGAATATTGACAGAAAATTTTGTCGCTTCCACCCATCACAAGCACTCAATAGTTATAATGTCTGTGTGTGTGTGGAGGATAAAGGTGGGGTCAAGGACTAAGGCCAGGAAACCTTGCCATAAATTCTTTGTGTGTGTGTGTGAGGTTGAGTGAGAGGGACTTTGTGGGACTGGGTTTTCTATGTGCGAGTGTATAGGTGTGTGTGGTTGAGTGAGCATAGCTATGTAAGTGTGTGTTTGGTTCAGTATGTGTGTGTGGATGAGTTCAGGTGAGTGTGTAGGTGTGTAGGCATCTGTGTGTGAACGTATAGGTGTATGTGTTTGTGTGAGTGAGGGTTAGCGTGTAAGTGTATGTATGTGATTGAGTTAGGGTAGCTATGTAAGTGTGGGTGAGTGTGTAAGAGTGTGTGCGGGTGAGATCGGAGTGTGTGTAGGCGTCTGTGTGTGAATGTATAGGTGTGTGTGGTTGTGTGTTTGTGTGTGAGTGAGGTTTAGTGTGTAATTGTGTGTGTGTGTGTGTGGATGAGTTCGGGTGAGTGTGTAAGAGTGTGTAGGCGTCTGTGTGTGAATGTATAGGTGTGTGTGGTTGTGTGTTTGTGTGTGAGTGAGGTTTAGTGTGTAATTGTGTGTGTGTGTGGTTGAGTGAGGGTAGCTATGTGTGTGTGTGAGTGTGTGGTTGAGTGAGGGTAGCTATGTGTGTGTGTGTGTGGTTGAGTGAGGGTAGCTATGTGTGTGTGTGTGTGTGTGTGTGTGGATGAGTTCGGCTGAGTGTGTAAGAGTGTGTAGGCGTCTGTGTGTGAATGTATAGGTGTGTGTGTGGTTGTGTGTGAGTGAGGGTTATTGTGTAAGTGTGTGTGTGGTTGTGTGTGAGTGAGGGTTATTGTGTAAGTGTGTGTGTGGTTGAGTGAAGGTAGGTGTGTAGGTGTCTCTGTGTGTGAGTATATGGGTGTGTGTGCTATATAGGGTTGGGTGTATAAGTGTATGCGTGTGTGTTTCTGGCTGTGTGTGTGTGTATGTGTGTGTAGTTGAACGTGGCTGTATGTTTGTATTCATGTGACACTATGCTCATAAACTGGAAACATAGACAACTGGGGAGAACAGAACAGTCTTGTGAGGAAGAGAAAAATAAATTATAAATTAAATTTATGAAGTAAAGAGCAGAAACTGTGTGTGTGTAAGTGTGTGTGTTAGCAAGATGAACCCGGTGTGTGTCAGTGTGTGTTAATTTACTGAGCTAACCACCCACTCGCTCAGAGATTAAATCTCAGCTAATGAAGGAACACACCATTAGTGGTTTAAAGGAGAAGCTACGTTGTCCCTCTCATCTCATTTATTAATTGAGCTATCTCTCTCTCTCTCTCGCTCTCTTTCTGTGTGTATTTATCACATCTATTGACCACTAAAGTAACCCAAAATTCATCCATATGTTAGACAAATTTCAAAAAATTTTTGAAAACTAATATTTTGCTTAATCATTTAAACGCCTTGTAATAATTAAAATCAAATTCAAGTTAGAATTGAAAATGAGTGACCATTTATCATTGTGAACACACTACAGCACAGCACACAGTGCACCACAGCAAAATGCAACCTCTGCATTTGACCTATCCGTGAAGGAGCAGTGGTCAGCTATCAAGGGCAGTT
Source organism: Distichodus sexfasciatus (assembly GCA_032718565.1). Classification (NCBI taxonomy): domain Eukaryota; kingdom Metazoa; phylum Chordata; class Actinopteri; order Characiformes; family Distichodontidae; genus Distichodus; species Distichodus sexfasciatus. The sequence continues at coordinate 129,367 of JAVGVS010000085.1, forward strand.
TCCCGGGGATGGTACCTTGCTCAGGAGTACCTCAGTGGATTCAAACCTGCAACCTTCTGATCACGGGGCGAACACCCTACCGTTACACCACCCCAACTGATCCTACTTTGGTGGCCGGAAAATAGAATCCTCATTTGAAATCTTTTGCGCAGAAAAGAATGCAAGAAAACTAAAAGAGAAAAGTTTCATTACTAAGCTCACGGTCAGGTTTTAGGCTTGTTTAGGTGCACTCATCATTGTGTCAATGGAATGTCCCCAAAACAGTGAAGTGTATATCTGAGTGTATATGAGTTTGTGTTTCTACTGTAGATTTTTAGGAGGTTGTGACGACCTTATTATAGAGCAGTTAGTAGCGTAACAGTTAGGGAGTTGGGCCCGTGAACAGAAGGTCGACGGTTCAAGTCCTGGACCAGTAAAGGTGCCACTGAGGTACTTAAGTGCAAGCTACCGTCCCTAAGTTTTCATCCCTGGAGACATGCCAAAAAACTGCTCACAGCTCCTTCATGGATGTGTTAAATGCAGAGGTCACATTTTGTTGTGGTGCACTGTGTGCTGTGCTGTGCTGTGGTATCACAAAGTCCATATTTAGATTTTGATTCGATTAATTATGTAATTGCAATTTGCTGACTATATGGATGAGGTTTGATCAAAGTCTTTATTAGGATCGATGTTATAGGCTCGTTAATCGTTAAGTTGGTTTATCGACGCAGATTGATATATTGTTACTCCGCTTATTATTTTCATCTTGTCATAATAGGAGTATAAGCGAAGGACCTCACAAAGACAGTGATATGGGAAAGTGTGTGTATCTTTACCTCTGTGTGTTTTTTGACCTGTTTCTGTCTGAGATGTCCACTGCCCTGAGGCTAGCGGCTCCGAGACGGACCTTCAAGGGTCTGGGGTGGGGGTGGGGCATCTGCGGTGGGGGGACGTTTGGGGCAAACTCGGACTGACCTGCCCAGGGGAAAGTGAGGGGGGGTTAAAGACTGGGTCAATGCTCGTCCCGGAGGTCCACCTGAAATATCGATTCCCCTCCGGCCGCGCTGAAGGGGAGGCATGCATTTAAGATCAGCAAAGCCGGACAGGGAGGTGGAAGGAGCTGAGGAAGGAGGGATGTAGATATCAATCACAGAATAGAGAGGAAGACAGAAAGAGACGGAGCAGGACTTATCTAATTCTCTAGGGTAAAAGTAAGCAGAAAAGGGCTTAAAGCACGGCCAACGGCCAATACGAGTCGAGCGCTCATATGTCAAACCTCGTTCGCCACTCACGTCCCCCCGAGAGCGTCCTGGATCACAGGAGACGAGTTTTGTTCGCTCTTTCACCGGTTGGCTCTATCACTTGTTCGCTCTTTTGCTCCGACGTGTCACTCTGTGATGTGTAGATCCCGAGAAACCTAGCTGGAAATCCGGCTGTGGCAAATCCTGACCTTAACCTGTCGAAAGCCGCAAAGCGCCCGGGGTCTCGGAACCACCGCTGGGGGAAGTCTCGGGGGTTGTTTTGCGGGCGTCCGGGGCCGGTGGTGGTTGAGACTGGCAGTGTGGCTAATGTGCTCTGAAGCCTGGAGAATGAGGACAGGACAGGATGAGTTGCTGAGCAGAGATGTAGAGATTTACCTCTATTCAAGGCCTTTCCAACCTGGGAATTACTCACAGCAGTCGCTACTGGACTTTGTGGTAATTACTGTCCCCATAGTGTCTTTGTGAACAGTGTGTGAAAATTAAAGTGTGTCAGATGAGGTTTTTAGGTATTTGTGGATAGTATTGTCCCCATAATGATAGTAAAATTTGAGTTTAATATCTTGGTGAGGACTGAATAGGTGAAAAGAAACAACAGTAGGTAAAATAAACACTATTATATTATTTACAATTCTATTAGTGTGCATGTCAGCAATCTGCAGCTTTTTAGATCAACCTTTTGCTTCCTGCTTTGTGTATCTGGTGCCCTAAAAGAAGAATAACTGAAAAAAATTATGGGTAATTAGCTGCAAAATTAAATTTCAGACTTGCTGTTTGAACACAAGTGGTACTTTTCTGCACGTCAAGGAAGAGGACAAACAAAGCTCCACTGGGGTACCTTTTTGTACTCCAATGGTACCTTTCCTGCACCTCAAGTAAAGGGAACAACAACACTCCACTGGGGTTCCTTTTTGTACTCCAAAGGTACCTTTTCTGCATGTCAAGTAAAAGGAACAACAAAGCTCCACTGGAGTTCCCTTTTGTACTCCAAAGTTATCTTTTCTGCACCTCAAGTAAAAGGAAAAACAAAGCTCCACTGAGGGACCTTTATTACTCGAATGGTACCTTTTCTGCACCTCAAGTAAGAGGAACAACAAAACTCCACTAGGGTACCTTTTTGTACTCCAATGGTATCTTTTCTGCACCTCAAATAAAAGAAACAACAAAGCTCCACTTGGGTGGCTTTTTACTCCAATGGTACCTTTAGTGCACTTCATGTTAGAAGAACAATAAAGCTCCACTGAGGGACCTTTTTACTCCAATGGTACTTTTCTGCCCCTAAAGTAAGATGAACCACAAATCTCCACTGGAGTACCTTTTAGAACTCCAGTGATATCTTTTTGCACTTCAAGTAAGGGGAAAACTTGGGTACCTTTTTGCCCTCCAATGGTACTTTTCTACACCTCAAGTAAGATCAACAATAAAGCTCCTCTCAGGTACCTTTACAAACTCCAGTGGTACCTTCCTGCAGCTCATGTAAGAGGAACGACAAAGCTTCACTGGGATACCTTTTTACTCCACTGGTACCTTTTCTGCACCTCAAGTAAGAGGAACAACAAAGCTCCACCTTTTTTTTACTCCAATAGTACCTTTTGTGCAGTTCATACATTTTCTCTATTGGGTTCAAATGGTAGTGTTATAGTTAGAGAGTTGGCCCTGTGATTGGAGGGTCGCCCGTTCAAGTCACAGACTGGTAAAGGTACCTCTGAGGTACTCATGAGCAAGGTACCGTTCTCAAGAACTGCTTACTGGATGCTGCCAAAAATGACCTGGATGGATCAAATGCAGATCATGTCTATGGAATGTCTGTGAAAGTATAGTGAAGTTAATGTGTGTGTGTGTGTGTGTGTTTGTGTGTGTGTTCTTACAATACATAGTAATCACGCACAAAGCCCCACAGCCACTTACATACCTCAGTACGGCTTCCCTATTGAAACGGCTCCAGCGGCACCTTGTTAGTTTGTCCGTGTCAAATGAAAATCCGAGCTGACATTGAGATATCGATTTCCTTACAGCCACGTAAAGGATTCCTCCGACAGGTGAATGCAGAAAATGAAGACCACACACACACACACACACACACAAGGGACATTCGCTCTTGCACAGAATGTAGATTACAGTTATTAGTTTGCACCTGTGGCAAAATCAATAAAGCCAGTCAGACAAGAGGGGATTGAAAAAGCCTTTTCTCATCTCCCAAAGCATTAACAAAAGACCCTGAAAACAGTCAATACACGTGATTATGCTTAAACTAACACCAAGGTAATTTTAACACACCTCACACCATGCCCACTGTAACTCCGATTATGTATTGTTACTGTATTAAAATATTAGTTAACAGCGAACCTGGAATACACGATGTCTTCCTATATCTAATGTGTTAGCTTTATTTTGTTGCATGAGTTACACAATTGTGAAATTATGAATAATAATTAGGAAGAGTTTTGGACACAAATCTTATGAATGTAAAGGCTGTCACTCAAACAGCATTGTGCTGTATTACATGCAGCCAAAGGAGCTATAATATGTCAACAAAAAAAAGAAAGAAAGAAGTGAAATAATGTCCTGGAAATGTTGAACGAAAGAAGCAAGTATAAGAATATTCTGTAAAAGTTGAAACAAAGAAGGAAAATATGTAAGAGACAAAGAAATATTTAATTGATTCCTGGAAAAGTTGGATAGATAGACAGGGAAAGAAAGAAAGAAGGAAAGAAAGAAAGAAGGAAGTGAAATAATATTCGGAAATGTTGAAAGAAAAAAAGAAAGAAATCCTGAAAAAGAAGAAAGAAAGAAAGAAATCCTGGAAAATAAGAAAGAAAGAAAAGAATGAAAAATAAACAGAGACAGAAGAAAGACAAGAAACATATGATAAAACAGACAGAAAAAATAATGGAGCAACAAAGTGGATCTGTCACTTTCCCAAAGAAATAGATGAATAAATAAGTGCAGCTCCTGCAACATGTATCAGTGCTCAACTACAGCACACACACGTCACTCTCAATCTTTTATCTAAAACAGCAGGAAACTACCTTCTTCTCCCTCTGTCCTTCTCTCCATCTAAACATCTCTCCATCTATCCATCTCTCCCTCTGTCCATCTATTCATCTCTCCCTCTGTTCATCGCTCCATCTCTCCCTCTGTCCATCTCTCCATCTATACATACCTCCCTCTGTCCATCTCTCCATCTATACATACCTCCCTCTGTCCATCTATCCATCTCTCCCTCCACATCTGTGTCCATCTCTCCACATCTTTCTATCTATCTCTCACTCTTTCCTTCACTTTTTGTATTTTTTGATCTCAAAATCCAACCTATTGTTTCCATGTTTCTTTTACTCTCTCTCTCTCTTACACATCATGTACTCACTTGTATGTGTTAAGACCACTGCTCTATTTTGTGTGACACATCTGCATGTCCACCTCCATTCCTCTCTCCATCTCTCTCTCTCTCTCTCTCTCCCTCTCTCTCTCTCTCTCTCTCGACCCCAATCTCATTTTCCATCTCTGTTTCTCTCTCTCTCCCCAGCTGTTCTCCGCACGAACCTGAGTTCTGGAATAGGCTTTTCTAATCTTTCCAAAGTAATTACACCCCTCGCTTTCCATCTCTTCCCTCGCTCTCTCTCTCCTTCTCTCTCTCTCTCTCTCTCTCACTCTCCTCCCACTTTCCTCCCGCCATGGGACTGAATATTGCCTCAGTAATCACGGAGACACAGACGTGTCTGCTCCATATTGTTCGGTGATGGCCCTGTCACTGCTGGAGGAGAACGAGGAAGAAGACAGAGAGAGTGGGGAAAAGGACGGAGAGATAGAGGAACGAGGGATAGACTTGTCTCTCTTTTCGCTTCATTCAGATGGGGGTCAAACGCTGGGCAGGTGGCACTAATTACAGTGATCTCTAACGGCCTGAACTCCAATCAGTGCAAACGCAATCAGCCTTCACAAGTCGGAAGTGATGAGTTCTTTCTCTCTTTCACTCTCTCCTTCTCTGTCTTTGTTTCTCTACCATATTCAAGACAATTAAGGAAATGAGGGAAGAAAAAATGAAAGGCCAGAAGAAAAATGGAATAATGAAGGAATGGGAAAAAGTAAAAGAAAGAAGGGAAGAAAGGCATAAAGGCATAATTGAAGCAAAGATGAGAAACAAGGAAAAGTGAAAGGAATGGACAAAACAGAAAGAAAGCAGGAAAGCAAAGGGAAAGAAAGGACACAAAAGTAAGAAAGAAAAGAGTAATAATAAAGAATAATAAGCTAAAGGAAGATATGATGGAAAGATAGAAGGATAAAAAGATTTGACTGAAGGAAGGAAGATATGAATGAAGTACATATGGGGAAAAATTTACATTATAAAGGACAACAAGAAAGAAAGAAAGTCTAGTAAGCAGTCAAGAGTAATGTAAGAAAGGAAGAAATGGGTATAAAAAGAAAAGGAAAAACAACTGACAATGAATAGATAAGCAAAAAAGGGGGAAAACAAAGGAAGAATAGAAGAAAGAAATTAATGAAAGAAAGGAAAGGAAAATAGACAAAAAGAAAGAAATTAACAAAGAGAGAAAGAAAAAAGTAATTAGCAAAAGAAAGAAAGAAGACATGATAAAAAGATTAGGAAAAAGTGGGTAATAAAAGAAAGAGAGAAAGAAAAAAATAAAGAGACAAAAGGGAAAAAAAGAATAGGCATAGATGAAAGAAAGACAGAAAGAAAAGAAAAAATAGATACATAAAGAAGAAAGGAAATGAACAAAAAAGACTAATGAGAAAAGGGAAGGAATGAAGGAAAGCTAGATGGATAAAAGAAGAGAAAGCAGGAAAGAAGGCATTGAGGGGAATATAAGAATTAAATAATAATAGACAACAAGAAGAAAGAAAGAAAGAAAGAAAGAAAGAAAGAAAGAAAAGAGGAAAAACAAGAAAAATGGAAGATGAATACTAATAAGAAATAATGTATAAAAGGAATAAAGGAAGGCTAAAAATGTAGAAATAACAGGAAAAATGACTGACAATAAATAGATAAGAGAAAAAAGAAAAAGAACAAAACAAAGGAGGAAAGATAGAAGAAAGAAATTAACGAAAGAAAGGTGAGTACCTCCCTGGTACCGCTCTGGGACTTGAACCGGTGACACTCTGATCATGGGGTATAACACTAATAACTATATTCCAAATATTTTTACATATATGAAGTTTGTATCTGAAGCGCTGCTAATTTCAGGGACTCCCAGGAGCAACTTGGGGTTAAGCATCTTGCTCAGGGACCCTGTTGTAGTAGTGCTGGAGGTAGGATTCGAACTCACTACCTTTTCGTCATGAGACATCACATGAGGGGTTTGTGAGCTGTGGAGAGGGCAATTTAGTGATTGATATACGCTTAATATTTCTCTAAAAGTACTGGATTCAAAGCATTAACCTTGAAAGCCACAAGTGAATAAAGCCTACGTGCAGAAAACACACAGAATTCCCCTAGTGTACAGGTGTGTGTGTGTGTTAGTGTGCGTGTTTATATTGGCCGTGAGAGTGCCGTGTTTGTCTCTTAATGTGGAACAATGGAATATTGCAGATCCGTATTCAAATTACAAATCCCCACTGCACCAATTAGTTTAGCTCTGCTAGTTTTTGGAAAAAAAATTATTACCACTTTTATTTCCTCTCAACACAAAAGCAACCCATTACCCCAAGGCTAGCATTCTCTATGCTTTAGACACACACTCTTACACACACACACTCACACAGAGAGACCAAAGTCCACATCATAATGCAAATTCATGCTGCATAACACTGAGTTCAGAGTGCATATATTATATCCATACAAAAAAGTGCTTCCTGAAGGGGTGTGTATGTGTGAGTGTGCTGTTTTTGGGGACCATCATTTTAGGAATACATGAAATATTTGACCATTGCTTAGTTAAAGAGAACAGAGATTGTTACTGAGGAACTTCGCAATAGCGTCGCTTTCCTTGCGTTCATCAGGATTTTGACGGCAAGAAAACGTTGCATGCAGCATTTATTTGACGCCACCCGAACGCGCAGCCGGCCAAACGCCGGTGCTGAACACCCTGGACGTTTTGATTTGCTCCAATGAGCAGAAAAACGGTCGGCGTTCAGTCGGCGTTCAGTCGGCGTTCAGTCGGCGCTCACCTGGCACCACGAACGCCAGAAAAACGCCTGGTTCAGATGTCCATATGAACGAGGCCTAACTGTTATGTTACTATCTGCCCCAGTGTGTGTGTGTGTGTGTGTGTGCATGCATTACCTAATTGCAGTATTTATGATTGCAGTACAGGTATGATGGAGATGTGTTGCGATGACTTGAAAATATCATAAGTTGAGACCTGGCTATCAGCAGGAGACATATTTGAGCATTTGAAAGACATGCTATTTTCACTAAAATTGGGCTTTGAAACACCAGAAACACAGAAAATACAATACACACACTTATATCGAGACAACTGAATTTGATCGGTGAGACAGACTGAGGCATCTCCCAAGACGGGAGATGCGTACACCTGGCTGAATCCCAACGTATCGTAAATTACAAATGTTTTTACAATTTTGCTGCATTGGTATCGTCTTTGTAAGATCTAAAAATTGTAAGTCTAACCATTGTAACTCAGGGACCATCTATATTTAGACGTTTACTAATACACTTACACACACATAGACACACGTATGCTTGCAGAACTCACCATGTGGATGATACACACTAAAAATTAAGTGTTTATGTGTAAAATCATCAGTCAAAAAGAAAAATAATCTGCTGAAATGTGGCAAGGCCTTATTGGATTCTATGTATGAGTGTGTGAATCTCCATAAATCTCCCATTGTTAAGTCATAGAAAGCAACTGGAATGAATATTTCGTCATGCCACTCTGCATTCACACACACATACCTGAACTTTTCTCATGTACCTCACCTTCTCTCCTCCTCGCTTCCCTCCATCTCCATCTCGCTTGTGCTCGTTCTCTCTCTCATTCCTCCCTGACTCTTCCTAATCTGTAGGGGATGATGCGTCGTGGGGAAGAAAAATGAGAGTGAGATAACCATAAGCCTCTCGCTAACGTTTCCGGCATGCCAAACAGGAAAGAATGGGGGAGACAGAGAGAGGGAGAGAGAGAGTGGGAACGAGAGAGAGGAGGAGGGCGAGAGGGAGAGATAAAAGAAAATATAAAATATGTCTTCAATTAAACTGGAATCACAGGCCTGTTGTCAGTCAGGGGTTTCGGGACGGATTAGGCTGGAGATGCTCGCCTTGTCTCGTCTCGTCAGGCTATGGGAAAGTCCGTGAGACGTTTACGAGCTGTCCTGCTTAGCTGTTGGAGTTATAAGCTCCTGACTGTTTTTATTCCTTGTGTGTCTGTGTGTGTGTGTGTCTGTGTGCGTCTGTGTGTGTGTGTGATAAACACCAATACACTCTTGATTCATGCATGAAGTGAAACTGTGGATTACTGCTGACTATTCTTGAATTAATGCTGTGATGCAGTGTTTTGGAGCAGTGCCTGGGGACGGTACCTTGCTCATGAGTGCCTCAGTAGTACCTTTACCGGTCCTGGGATTCGAACCAGCAACCTTCCGATCACGGGGTGAACGTCATACCCGTTACACTAACAACTGCAGTCTTGTAGCTGTTTCTGTGGTTATAGTTATTAAACTACGAGCTGTTTATATCAGTTTTTGCTAATTATTCCTGACCTAATTGTTCAATTAATGTTACTAAAAAATACAAATGAGTGATGAAAAAAGAAATTGAAGAAATTAAGACATTCTTGTAAAGTGTAACAACTCTAAGTGCCATTCACCCTTCTCATGATTAGGGGTCGGTCACGTCAGTAAATTGAGATAGCTCTGAAAAAGAGGGGCAGCAAGAGGAATGTAGTTGAGCTATCAACAAGAAAAGTAGCATCCATACTCCTTAGCGTAACGTTTAGGGAGTTAGTCCCGAAAGCTTGTCAGTTCAACTCCTGGAATGCTAAAGGTACAACTGAAGTATTCAGGAGCAAGATACTGAACCAAGCTGTTATGTGCCGAGGCAGGCATCGTCCCCCGGCTCCTCCACCAGCTCCCCAGCACCGACAACAGCGTCAGAGTGCTCCACTGAAACAGACGCCGGGTACCAGAGTCAGGTACTTCAACATGCTCTAAGATATTCTTAGCCACCAAAGTCTCATAATAAACCTGTTTTTGCCTCTTCTGAGACGCATAACGCTCGTGTGATCAGCCAAAGCACGCCAGTCAGCAGGTTACCGTCTACTTTCGGTGGGGTGAGGGCAAAACCTCCCACCTAAAGAAGCCAGAGAATGTTTCTAAGTCGGTCATGTTATCATGAATTGCGCCACTCTGAAGTCAAAGAATGGGCAAAAAACATTGGGACAGCCAAATCAGTCTACTGCAATTAATCTAGTGAATACTATGTCTTTGTCTACTGATTGCGACATAGAACCGGTGTTTCAACCCCTTGTTGTAACGAGTACAGTATCTGTCTCGGGATCTGACATAAGTGATATAAAAATCTTATGAGATACAGGGGCCACACAGTCGTTGTTATTCGTTGATGCTTTGCCACTGTTGGATGGATCCTCTTGTCAATCCTATGTAGTAGTACGAGGCCTTGAAATGGGGCCTTAAAAATACCTTTGCATATGATTGACTTAAATACAGTGGTAGTGAATGGTACACACACGGTGTGTGTGAGTGGTTACCTGTGAGAGGCGTGTCCATGATATTGGGGAATGATCTAGTGGGGGGAAAAGTGTCACCTCTCTTGGAAGTAAACCAGACTCCTGTTGTGTTAGAGCCTAAAAATAAAGGGGTCGATATGATCTTTCCAGCATGTGCAATGACAAGGGCACAAGCCAAACAGTTTCAGGATGTAGTAGGGTTGTCGGATATGTTTTTGGTGCTGAATGTTGCTGTGGCTGATGAGGCAAAGTCTCTGCCTACTTGAACGCAGTGTAAGGTGGAATTTGCTTGTGATGGTCCCCTCACCCAAGAGCAGCTGGTGTTGGCTCAGCAGGAGGATGCCTCCCTAGAAAAATGCAGGGCCGCTGCACAAAATTTAGAGGCGGGTTTGAGTTTGTATATTTTGGAGGACAATGTGCTTTTTTGAAAGTGGTACCCAAAACTAGAGGGTGAAAATGAATGGAACACTGTGCTCCAAGTTGTGGTTCCTCAGTCATTTCGAGCTAAAATTCTTAGTGTAGCTCATGACCGGCCTTTTTCAGCTCATCTTGGTGTGTCAAAAACGTATAATCACATCTAACAGCATTTTTTTTGGCCTGGTTTGAAAACAGATGTTGCCGCTTACTGTCGGTTGTGTCCTATCTGTCAACAAGTAGGCAAACCTAATCAGAAGATACCTGTCCCTTTACAACCAGTACCCGCAATAGGGGGCTGTTTGAACACATTATTATAAATTGTGTTGGTCCGTTACCTAAGACAAAGTCCGGGAAATAATTCTTGTTTATCATTATGTGTGTGTCCACAAAGATACCCAGAGGCTATTCCTCTTAGAAATATAACTGCCTCTGTGGTTACAAAAGCTCTTCTGATGTTTTTTTCTACTTTTGGTTTACCGAAATATGTCCAATCTGACCAAGGCACAAATTTCATGTCATCCTTATTCCAGCAAGTCCTCTCACACCTAAGTATTAAACATGCCACATCCAGCCCATATCACCCTGAGTCGCAAGGAGCCTTAGAACGATTCCACCAAACCCTCAAAACTATGCTCAAGTCTTACTGTTATGACACTTCCCAAGACTGCGATGAAGGGATCCCTTTGATCTTATTTGCAGTGCGGGAAGTAGTACAGGAGTCTTTGGGTTTTAGTCCTGCTGAGCTTGTTTTTGGACATGCAGTCTGTGGTCCACTAAAGGTTCTGCAGGAGACTCTCTTATCTACTGGAGAACTCCAGCTTACACCGCCCCGGAACATCTTACGTTATGTGAGTAAGTTTAAGGAGCGCTTGTACAAAGCTTGTGAGTGTGCTAGACAGCATTTAAGCTCGGCTCAGTTGAAAATGAAGAAACAGTTTGATGTTCGGTCTAGGGAGCGTACTTTTTATGCTGGAGAGAAGGTGCTAGCATTGCTACCGGTTGCAGGTTCTTCTCTCTCGGCACGTTTTTCAGGTCTGTATTCTATAGTGAGGAAATTAAATGGCACGTCCTATGTAATTTGCACCCCTGATAGACACAGAAAGAAAAGAGTATGTCACGTTAACATGCTGAAGTTATTTCATGAGCGCACATCGACAGATGATTCCTTGTCCACACTAGGGCCCAGTGTGACGAAAGAAGACCCCGTTGCAATTCTCCTTTCTTCTTCTGTTCCTGAAGAGGAGTGTAATTTGTCTAAAATAACCGCTCGCCTGAAAAACTCCGAAATGCTTTCCAGCCTCTCTTCGTTTTTGTCACATTTACAAGATGACCAGCAGTCAGATATTGCTCATCTTATGGGTTCTTTCCCTGAGTTGTGTAATGATGCCCCAACGCAAACAACATTGCTAACACATGACATAGATGTAGGTGGCGCGAAACCTGTTAACGGCATGCCTATCGCGTAAATATGTCAAAAAGAAAAGTTATGCAGGAAGAAGTTGCATTCCTCCTAGAGCAGGGGTTGGCTATGGCTAGTAACAGTCCCTGGAGCTCTCTGTGTTTATTAGTCCCAAAACCCGATGGTACATTCTGGTTTTGTACAGATTATCATAAGGTTAATTTGCTCACTATCTCGGATGCGTATCCTAATGCCCAGAATGGATGACTGTGTGGGTGTTGCTACCTTCATTAGTAAATTAGATATGCTAAAAGGTTATTGACAAATACCCTTGATGCAGCGTGCCTCAGAGATTTCAGCTTTCGTGACCCCCGATTCATTTGCCCAATATACAATTATGGCGTTCAGGATGAAAAATGCACCAGCAACCTTTCAACAGTTAGTTAACACAATTTTGTCAGATGTTGCAAATTGTAAGGCTTATTTAGATGACGTCGTTATATATTCGAATTCGTGGCAGGAACATGTACACATCCTGAAGATGTCCACATCCTGTTTTTGAGCGTGTGTCCCAAGCCAACTTGACGTTGAATCTTGCGAAATGCGAGTTTGGAAAAGTCACGGTGTCGTACTTAGGGAAACAGGTAGGGCAGGGCTATGTTCGTCCTTTGAATGCGAAGATACAGTCCATTATGAACTTCCCAGTTCCTACTACTCGCAAGGAAGTTTGTCGGTTTTTGGGGCTAGCTGGCTGCCATAATTTTTCGTCTGTGGTTGCTTCCCTTACAAGCCCCTCACAACCATTTGTTTGGACTGATGCTTGTCAGTATGCTTTCGAAAGCATTAAGCTGTTGTTATCAGACACTGCGGTGTTAGCTGCCCCTGACTTCCGAAAACCCTTTAAGCTAGAAGTTGATGCTAGTTCCGTTGTGGCAGGTGCTGTATTACTTCAAGATGAACCTGATGGGATTAAGCATCCCATCTGTTATTTTTCTAAAAAGTTTAATAAACACCAGTTAAACTACTCCACGATTGAGAAAGAGACTCTGGCTTTGTTAATAGTACTGCGACACTTTGAGGTTTATGTTGGCTCCCAGCCTATACGTGTATATACTGATCATAACCCTCTTACATTTTTGGCGAGAATGTATAATCATAACCAGCATCTGATGAGATAGGCATTAATCATGCCGAGGCACGAACGTGCCGTGCCGTTTGTTCTGTTACTTTTTTCTCTCTCCCTTGTTTGTCTTGCTGCTGCTCAGCTTCTGTCCGCCTCATCTCTTGATGTCCCACCTCCTGTCTACCATGATTGGTCGATCGCCGGCACCGCCACCCATTGGATATCTGTTCCGGAATTTCCACCTCCGGACCAGTTAAGGACCGAGAGCCCACGACGCTGAGGGTGTGGAGTGACACGTAGCATTTGGTTGAGATAGTGTTTGAGAGATTGTAACTTCTTTGAGATTGTTGCATTGTTAACTTTAAAATTTAGCTTCAAGGGACTCTATATGTATACATATTTACAAATAAAACCTACTTTATAATATTGACCTTTGTTTACACTTTGGTTTTGTAAATGTACTTCAGAGAATATGCTTTTTTCATTTGGATGTTTCAGATTAATATGACATTTAGAACTGATTAGCTTTTGTCTTTTGTCTTTTTTTCAGTGAAGAATCTTCTATACCGAAGAATAGAAATCGTGAAGAAATGCCCTGCGGTGAAAGACCTCTTGGACCAATAGCCTGCTCTTTTCTGTGAAAATCAGGTAAGTCCATTTTTTGTTTCTTTACCCGTGACTTGGATTGTTCTGTATATGCAGGCTGCAAGATTATTAGTAAATTATACTTTGCTTGAGTTTGAAGCCTTGCTTGCTGAAATTGTTGTAATAAATAATGTACATTTTTTCTGAGGTGGCCTTACAATGCAATGTGTATGTTGTGTTTTTATCATGTGTTTCAGATCAAAGAGGAGTTCAGAAGGATAACAACATTTCATCTGGAGCGAGCTTTTGTCAACGCTGGACACTTATACTACCAGACTCCTGAAGATATTTCGAACAAAGGGGGGTGTTGCAGGCACAAAAATAAGACCCGTGCTGGACAAATTCAGCCAGATAACTTTTAAAATTCTATTCTTATTTTTGTCTTGTTTTAGGATGTATGATTTAAAAATAGATAACTTGTCACATTTTGTCTGTACATCCACAGGGTAGTTAAAACATTGTATTATACTATTACATATTGGTTTTTGCAATAGCTTCATTTCTGTCAAACAGTGAAATGTTGAAGGCAGAAGAAATATCATCCTCCGCTGCTTGATGGAGTTCCTTGGAGAGTCTGGAGAGGAACTCATTAAAGACTACCAGCAATTTTTTGTTTGTTTGTTTGTTTTTTTGGGTTTCTGAATATTGCAAAATTGTGAGGATTCTGAACATACTTTAAAACGTGGCATCTGGCCTTTTTGCAAACAATGTTTATCTTTGAGAAAAACTAATATACAATATATAATTTTGAATATACAAAAATGCACAAACTATTACACAATAAATCTTTACACAATACCTTATCTTTAGTCTTTATGTATGTAAATTATTTGAAATCATTAGTTACCTAATCTAACCTAGTTACAAGCATTTAACCAGTGTCTTGCTCTGTGTGTCTTACTTTGATTGTATTATTCATGTGTCGATTGTATTAATTGGCCACTACAAACCAGTAACTCACCTATTGCATATGCAGGAACTTTCAGAAAACGTTTGAAGTACAATGGCTTCTGAGCACTGACTGTTTTTGACAGGATGTCAGCAAGGAAGCCATTAAAGAGGACTGTGCTCATGTGTCGATCATCATCGAGGGAAAAGAGGTTCTTGCTGACTAAAAGTGTGGCAAAGGCGGCAGTGGTCAACAAACTGGCATGTGGAAGCATGCCACATTGTGAATAGTTAAATACAACTATTGATGGAGTTCCCTTTTGAAGGCCCCAAAAGAGATAAAATAAAATAAGAAGGAAATGTCCTTTTTGAAACTGTTTGTGTTTTAAGTTTAATTTTTTTTTCTAACAGCTCTGTTGGCATCAAATATTTTAAAAAGTTTAATACCAACCATTTCGCGCTATACAGTATATGTTGTGCTTAAAGCAGCTCACCTCATTCACCAGAACAAAATAGAGGTGTCATGAAAACCTCTGTTATTGCATATTACTCATTTGTTGTCTTATAGTAAGATAATCTTATTGACTAAAAAGTAGCCAAAGCAAATGCACTACCTGCATATAATAGAGCTGTAGCATAGTGGTACACAGATCAAATGTTGTGTAAATGTTACTTAAAAATGTACTGAAACGAAGTAAAGAGAAATGTGTTAAATAACCTAACACCCAAGCGTTTTGTGATTGGATGCAAAGGTAGTCTTGAGTGAAATTTACTTACAAAGGCTTATATTATAAGTATATTTTGTTTTGAAGAAAGAAAATTGGTAGTAAAATCTACATGGGTATTGTTGACTTAACAATTTATATTAGTAAGTAAACTTTACTCAAGGATTTCCTTAGTAAATATTACAATGAATTTCTGTGTGGAAATCGTTACCAAGCTTTTTTGAGAAAATGTCAGCCAGATTTTTTTTCAGTGCAGATGGGTCAAATGCAGAAGTTACATTTGGTTGTGGTGCACTGTGTGCTGTGCTGTGTTCACAATGACAAAATAATTACTGATTCAAAAGCTGTTTCAATGATATATGCCAATAAATAAAGGGGTGGAAGAATGTTGACGTGGTTGAGACTACTTAAGTTTTGTTGAACTTACTAGTTGCTAGTTGCATTCTGTAGTTGTCTGTGTTGCTGTGTTAACTAGTTGTTTGAGTAGCTAGATAGTTATTTACTAGCATATTTGTGCAGCACCATGTCATATAACTGCAAAAATGTATGTGTGTGTGTGTGTGTGCGTTGGCTGTAATCTTGGCAGAAATTTATAGCCGTATTGTTACCTGCAGCTGTGCTAGGTGAATCATTTTGAGCAGCTATTTGAGACTGTAATAAAAACCTTCGGGTTGGGGTTCATTCTCCTGCTTGTTATCGTAGCAAAACACGCGTTATTTGTTGGCCCAGCGAGCAGAGATTAGCATCTAGAGCCGCTATGAGGAAAAACAAGATGGATTTGATTTTATCTGCAAACAAGCATGTTACTCAGGATTAGATCTGGCCTACCGCGCATGCGTGGAGAGTGTGTGTGTGTGTGTGTTTGGGTATGTAGGTGGAAGTGTACACCAGTATGAGTGTTCTTACGTATGAAATTAATTAACCCACCTAATTGCATTGTGTTGTAAGGTGAGAGGTTTGCTTTGCCTCCAAAACGCCCACTCGGAGCATCTTTCTATGTCTTTAAATCGATTTTATTCCGGTGTTGTGACCCCGGCTTGCCGCAGAGCCACACAAACACACACACAAACACAAACACACACACACACACATAGGGGTGTTGGAGAGGCTGGATGGAGGCCGTGGGTTGTGTAGCTTGTCCAGCTTGTCTCTGGGTTAATGGCTTTGTGCCATGGGGGAAGTGCGGCTAAATTAAGCGTGCCCTCACACACTCGAGCTCATTAATCCGTGCAACCCGAAAGCACTAACACCTCCCTCTAAAGTCAACAAGCGTCTCCTGCACTGCCGGGCCTCTTCAATTACACACACTTTTTCCCACAGCCTGCTTTTGCAAACAGAAATGAAGCTGAATTCACATACATACTCTCTAACTACACACAGCAGAGTGTTGGTTCGGTTAAACTGTTTCATCTCTATTAATACTCTCTTTCTCCTTTGCGTGTCAGTGTGCGTAGATTTTTTGTGACTAATTGGACAAAAACATTTGGTCCCCTTGTATTATATATTGAATTAAAATCAAGCAGGACGAAGTAGCTCAATGGCACAGCCCCTTACAAAAAAATTATGCTTCGAGCAAACAGTTGCTTTTAACCTTTGGCAATGTTACCTCAAATTTGCAGCAAGGTAATATTATCATGCTCAAATTAGGTTTGTGGCAAACTTGCAGTGGACTTCTAGCAAACTTGTAAATTTGTCACTATTGCTGGCAAATTGTTTTGGCAAATCACTGGCAAATACATTTGCCACTAGTGGCAATTTGTCATAGTTGCCAGAACATTGCCGCCAGTTTGTCACTAGTGGCTGACAATGGCAAACTTGTGGCAACATATTCTGGCCAACTCCACTGCAATTTTTTAAGTAGATGCACGGTTGTGTAGAGCATATCCTTAATAAAATCTTAAACCTAAATGTATTTTAAAACTAGAAATGGCTCTGATGTGACACCAAATATCAGGTGAGACAGAAGTAAAAAAAACTCTAATCTCTCTCTGTCTTTTTCATACATACTATATTTGTGAGGTACTTCCATTGACTAACATTACAACTAGATGTAAATAACACTCCAGTTACACTAAAGCCATACCCTAACCTTAACCTCAGAAACCAAAAACACCTTTCACACCATTTAGCACACACTCCTATCCGGAGTGACTTCCATTTTCCCCTGATTTTCAAGGAATGTCTCCCTGGAAGAACTTGGGGTTAAGGGTCTTGCTCATAAACCCAATGAGGGTAGTGCTGGAGGTTAGATTTGAACCCACGGCCTCTTGGTTTAGAGACGAGTATATTAATCACTACACTACCACTCGTACAAAAACCCCACAAAATGGACAAATCATAGTTTTTCCTGTATTTTAGGGAACAACAAACCTTTTGTTGGGATCACAGAGTCGGTCCTCACTGAGCGAGAGCTCCCCATTAGTATGGTGTGCAGTCAGGTGCCAGTCTCCACCCAAATACAAACAACCAAATACAAGCCCTTGTGGGGACCACAGAGTTTGTCCTCACCAAGCAAGAGGTGCCCATTAGAATGGTGTGCAATCAGTCTCCACCCATATACAAACAGCCAAATACAAGCCATTGTGGGAACCACAGAGTTCGTCCTCACCAAGCAAGAGTTGCCCATTAGTATGGTATGCAGTCAGGTGCCAGTCTCCACTCAAATACAAGCCCTTATGGGGACCACAGAGTTGGTGCTCACCAAGCAAGAGGTGCCCATTAATATGATGTTCAGTCAGGTGCCAGTCTCCACCCATATACAAACATTTCATCACATCTTCTCAAACCTCTTCAAAAACTTGTTAGACATTGTTGACTAATGCTAGCATGAACCCCTACTTCTCTTAAGGCCACTAACTGCCATCATCACAGAAGATCGTCCTTCTGATGCTTTTTCAAAGATGAGTAGGCCACAGTCTAATTGCACCTTTACTGCTCTCAGGGACTCGGCTGATGAGAGGAGGCTCCTATTTTCAGCTCGGCCCTGAGTAACACACACTCACCGGACCGAATCAACAGACACGAATCCAAAGAAAAAAGCTGAGCAGGTCATTAGGGGCCAGTCAGACATCACCATTACTGGAAAGAAAAAAAAATCTAATATACCACCAGGAAAAGGGATCGATTGGAATAAAAAGCCTGTTTAGTGAGTGTGTTGGAAAGCAGAATTTAAACCACTAAGAACTTCAGCCAACAACTTCAAAGTAGAGGCCAGTTTTATATTTTATTTTTTTTATCAAACATGGGGATTTATATAAGACTTCCTGAACAGAGGTGACGATTCCCTCAAAAACACAGAAGAAACAGACTCGGCTTCGTCTCTATTCCTGGGTATGAATAAAAGAAATGGAATTCGGAAGAAGGCTGTGGGCAAAAAAGAGAAGAAAGACAGAGCATTTTTTGACGTACACTTTTTTTTTTCTTTTACTCGACCTTAACGATTTCAGCTCGGTGGTGGAAATCCCTCAGTCGCCCTTGATCGATGGATGGTGAAAATTCTCTTCGCGCACCTTTAACGTTTGCTTCGCTTTGCTTCGCTTCGACTGCCAAGCGCCAACCTCGTCCGCCCCGAACCCGGGCCTCCTTGCCTTGCTGGCCCCTTCAACCACTCGCTCGCATTTTTCACGCACCGAGAACATCGTTTCCCTGACAAATGATTGCGGATAACTCGCTGAACTGTGCTGGCAGGCTTTCGCAGAAACTCAGGAGCAGAGAAAAAGACAGTCGGCTAGTTACGCATCAACACAATTTTTCTCAATACGGCCTCACAAGTGTGAAGTGTGGTAGTGGGGGGGGTTGGAGACGTGAAAGATGTTTTTTTTTTTTTTACACCACCTCCTTTGTTGCCGTTCTTGCGTTATAAGACAAAAGCTGCTGTAACCCGCTGTAGCACGCAGCCTATCTGGGATTTCTTATATAAGGATGTGGCTGGGAACTGAGGCGCCAGGTAATCGCAGAGCGCAAATGAAATGGCAGGGAGAATGTGCATTATCCCTTCGAATACAGATAGTTATTAGGCTAGTTATAAGGGCTGGATTTGACTTATTCTATCCCGGAGTTTGCTTTCCCATGGGATAAAATGTAATCCTGATGTAAAATGTAAAAAATGTAATCCTCATACTTATATATTTGAGCACCAGCTATGATCTCTAGAGGATCTAGCTGGATATGTAGAGAAGGTACGTTCAGGAGAGGATTCAGAATGCGTGTGTGTGTGTGTGTGAGTATTAAAGTTGTGGTTAGGGTTCAAATACTCATTTTACGGATATTCCATAGTGATCAGTTTCACCTTGTGAGCAATTTGTGTGTTTTAGAACCACTGGAGCTAATTTTGGTCTCAAGCCATTTTAAGCCATGTTTTGAACACTTCACCCACATAAACCCAACACTCTAAAGAAACATGGATAGATTTTTTACCATCTTCTCATAAGGCAGGTGCTTCAACAGTACCCAAATGGATGTTTTTGTATCTCAAGTAAAAAAAAAATAAAAAGGTACCATTGGGACAGAAAGAGGTATCCCAGTGGAGCTTTGATACTAGACTAACTTTAGGTGCGCAAAAGTACCATTGGAATTTAATAAGGTACCCCTGTGGTGCTTTGTTGTTCCTCTAACTTCAGGTGCAAAAAGGTACCATTGGTGTACAAAAGATACCTCAGTGAAGCTTTGTTATTCCCCTAACTTAAGGTGCCTCAGCAAGGCTTTGCTCTTTCTTTTACATGAGGTGTAAAAATGTACCACTGGAGTACAAGGGGTACCTCTGTAGAACTTTGTTGTTCCTTTAACTTGAGGTGCAAAACGGTACCTTAGTTGTTCAAAAGGTAGTCCAGTGAAACATTTTTGTACTTGAAGAAAAAAAAAGCCATTTAGGCACTTTTTGGTACTTTGACGAAATCTTTTTTTTTTTTAAAGAAAGTAACTGTACCTTACTCCTAAGAGTATTCAAAGTGCTGAAGATTCAGTTTTTGTATTTAAAGATTTTTTTAAAATTGCTTTAAAGAAATATTTTGTGCTGTTAGGGGAACAATTGGATATGGAACCAGCACATAGTCTGTCACGTTTCCGGGAAGGAGCGGACACAAGTCGCAGGAGGGTTTCTTTCTTCCCATGTTTATTTGTGTACCAGTGGAGGGAAGGGGATCAGGAGGAATCAGGCAGGGAAACAGGCACACAAGACAGAGACGCAGAGAAAGGCTAACACATTGACTAAACAAAACCCTATGGCTACTTCGGAGACGGGAACAGGAACGAAAGCTACGGGGAACCAGTATTGGTGCAGGGACCCGGAACAGCAACAACCACAGGGCCCGGAACCAGGACTAGGGGAAGACAAGGACAGGAACAGATAAGGGGAACACCACCTAAACTAACCTAGCCCTATGCTAACTGCTACCACTAATTGCTACAGCGAATGCTACTTCTAATGCTGATGCTCTGCTAATGACTAATGCTAACAGCTACACTGAGGGTAAGGGTCAATGGGGAGTGGCTATGGCTAAAGCTAACTATGCTAAAGATAATGCTAATGGGGGGGAACAGTATTTGTAGTCTCTTTGGTGGCCTCTGTCCTGGGGGAGACATGACACTATCCGAACACAAAAACATACAACCAGAATGTTAGGATTCCTAATAAAGTGGGAAATGAGTTTATATTATAGCCATAATTTATCAAAAACAAACAAACAAACAAAATAAACCCAGCATGTTAATATGCTCACTCTTTCAGACCAGATTATATTTTCCTTTATTTGTCTTTATCTAGGAATCAAATGAAGGAACAGTATATTGAAAGCTGAAACTGAAATCTGAGTTTAATTATATATATAGACATGGTACATGTTATCATGGACCATCATGTAAAGCCTGTCTCATTTCCCTCTCTACACAAGACGACACATGTTTCATATTTCTCTGTCATCAGCACAAAGGAGATGAACCAGATAAAATGTGTTCTGGTCTTTGCTGGAATTTTTTCAGCTGTAGCGCATTGCTTCATAGACTTGTTGAGGATTTGGTATAATTTACGTACAGGAACAGTGCAAAAATACCGGCAACCAATGTGTCTAACCCCAAAAGTTGTCCAAAGAGGTAATTATTGTAGCTTGCCAAAAAATAAATGTTTTTTTGCATGAAGATGGATCACATATACCAACAACCTTGGCTACAGACATGGGGGCACAAGACAAGGTCAGATCAAAGTCACAATGGTTGAAGGGCGATACCCAAAAAAGGGGACAGGACGGGTTAAGCGTATGTATGGGTTTCCACAGGAGAGGTGACCAGCAATGTTTATGTAATTTGTAGACGTTGGTAGCGTTATGGTTAGGGAGTTGGCACCGTGATTGAAAGGTTGCAGGTTCAAGTTCCAGACCGGTAAAGGTACCTCTGAGGTACTAATGAGCAAGGTACTGTCTCCAAGTCCTGCTCCCCGGGTGGTGCCAAAAAGCTGATCACTGCTCCTTCATGGATGGGTCAAATGCAGAGGTCACATTTATTTGTGGTGTGTGCTGTGCTCTGCTGTATTCACCATGACAAATACTCATTCATCTGATAGAATTTAACCACCAAAACTTTGATTCTATGAAATGGATTCACATTTTAAGACTAATTTTTCATTTATTGGTCTATACACATTTTGTATGAAAATTAAAATTTCTGCCAAAACTGAAACCACAAATACAGGCATGGCTTATAAACTCAAAATTCCAGCTAGACATTTGATCCCATAATAAAACTGTAGATATCAATATTTTATGACAGATTTTTTTTTCCTTTATTTGTCTTTATGCAGGAGCTAAATAAATGAACAGTATAGTTAAGGCTGACACTGAAATCTCAACCTTTGAGTGTCTAATGAAATATAGAGCTGGTCTACAAGTTATTATAGTTTATCATGTGAAGCATTTCTCATTTCCTTTTCTATAGAAGCAGACATGTTTCTTATTTCTATATGGACAGATGATCCAGATAAAAAATATATGCTGGCATGTGCTGCTTTTTCCTTCTTTTCATTCTTTCCAGCCGTATTGCTTTGCTGCAGAGCCTTGTTAAGTATCGGGGTAGTTTAAATTTCACTTTATGGGCACTTATGGCAGCTGTGAGCATTGAGGGCAGTAAAACTCGTCCTCTCTCAGCCTCAGCGGTATCGTTCCTCCTCTTCACCGCACCTTTCCTTCAGTCTTCTACTCCGCCGAAAGAGCAAGAGAGCCGAGTGACAGGCGAAGAGCAACAGGCCATAAATGAGTGCATTACGCAGGTCTAATGGGATGGGAAAGCTTTTAGAGCAGCTCCTAGTCTTGCTGGAGACACACACAAACACACTCTTACACACACACTCCTGTGCTGTCAGTTAGGGTAAGAGATATATGATTACTGCCGCAAAGAAACAGACAGACATTACGAGTTAGCATCTCTATGAAATTACATTTACTTTCCTGAGGAGGAGGAAGGTGTCACCTGCTATGATGATAACACACTCGTTTTAACCTTTAACATCCCCAACTTTCCTTTGCATATAAAACTTAACAGCTTCTGAGATTTACTTAGGCACTGACAGCACACAGAACTTGATGTTAGTTCAGACTGTACTAAGGGATTATTGACTTAATTTGAGATAAAATTATGAAGAGAGAAAAACTAAAAGAGGCAAAGAGATATTTGATTTCTTCATCTATTTTTAAAAATCATCTAGCGCATTTTATACATCAAACTCAGAGTGTTTTACAGGGAGTGCAAATAAACAGCAAAAACAAATATGGAACCAAATAAATACAACGAGAACGGTAATAAAATAAGAACAAAATCAAACATTAAGAAATAATATAAAGATGACAGTTGCCGCTAGGTCAGTAGGGTTTTGGGTTACAGTCTGTAAATGTACATGAAAAAAATGCGGTTAAAAGCTGGATATACTTAATAAAAATAAAAATATGAGATGAAGTCAAAGCCGGTTAAAGTGGCCAGCAGATATCTGAACCTTCACTGGTCTCACATTTCGATCCGATTACAATTATCAGGCCAATGATTTGATTTGATTCAATACGATATTCACAATGCATCAGATCACAATGCATCAAGTCAATTTTTTATATTGCTTCACATTGAACACAGATTGGGCAGCCATAGGTACTACCAGGACGTTCTTTATAACTAGAATATTTATGCTGCAGCCAAAAAATCACCTAGCAATGTCATTATGATATAATCCAGGAATTTTCCAACTGCTTTTGTCCCAGGGCCCACCACTCAGACCAAGCTGTTGGGGTGTATTTTTTTCTATTACTTTTTAGATAAAGATGAATAATGAATCATCTGGAAATGTTTGGAAACATAAATTAAATGAAATAAATTTTAAAAAGTGATTTCAGGAATGAAAATGAATCGCATGTCACGGACGAACCACATTGCCGCTGGGGACCGCTAGGGGGCAGCGGACCGGCGGTTAAAAACCTCTAATCGATTACCGTCTGCCACTAAATCAGTGAGAAATTATCCTCGTCTACACTGATGCATTGATTTTGTGATTAATTTCCACATCTCCTAGTGGCCAATAGGTTTAAATATAGACTTTTCTGTAATAATGTAAAACTCTGTACTGTGGGCTAGTTCCTTATTATTACTAATTGTTCCCCTAAAATGCTTGTTTAAAGTCAAATATGATACCTTTGGATAATAATTATACCTTCACTTAAGTTTAAATTCGGAATGCGTGATAAGGGAATTATTGGCAGAGCCCGATATTCGATATTTTTCCTGCTTATGCCAATAACAATAAATGAGGATAGCCGAGTTAAGTGCAGGAGCAGACTGAGTTGAGCCCTTAAAGACAAAATATTTTGCTTGCCAAAGTTCCACTGCACCTACAAATTATGGCACAAAAAATAACCTCATAAGGCCAAGTCAAGTGAGTGTGAAAGTAGAGTCAAGTGCACAACAGTTTAAGAGTGCGGTAGTATGCGGCTTGGGACACAGCCCATGTGTGAGCTCACATTCGCTAAGTGAGACAGACACACAATTTACTATTTACCATTTTCTATTGGAAATGAGCCCATAAAGACAAGAGATTTTGCCCGTGAATGTTTCAGTGCGCCATAAATTTTAAGACAGAAGACGCAGGCTGTATAAAATCCCACCTTAGATTTTGAACATGCTTAGCATAAGTGCTACCTTTCTCACATTCAAAAATATTGAAAATATTGAGCAAATCTATGCAATTTTTAAACTTTAAAAAGTCATTATCGTCTGATTCCGAAACAAATCTGTGCATTGTGCATCCCTAGTTTAAATGTAAAATTGGGCGATGTGTTTTAAAATGAATGAAAAACTGGGCATGACTTTTAACTGAATTTAAGTCTTAAATTAAATTCAGTAAATCTTAAGTTATTTGTCATTGTGAGCACACCACAGCAGAGCACACTGGGCACCAGAGCCAGGTGTGAGATCTGCATTTGACCCATTCGTGAAGCAGCAGTGGGCAGCTTTTTGGCAGCGCCCGGAGATGTTACCTTGCTCCGGAGTGATGCCTTTTGATGGTCTAGCACTTGAACCGATGACTTTTCAACCTACCCCAGCAACAGATGAGTTACAGTTTGGAACTGAACACCTAAAAGTGAAGCTGGAAGGCGTGTTGTATTTCAGTGACAAACAGGAACAGGATAGTGATCACGATAAAGTTTCCAATGACTTATGAGAGTAAATATTTGCATGTCACCTTTCCCTGTCAAACATACTTAGGAACAGTAATGTGAGAGTTCCACAACTGTAACTCATATTATAATAAACATTAGATCCCAAATGTACATATAAGATAGCGATATTCATAGATTTGTTTCATTTCACATAACAAATTACGATTAAATTGCAGTTTCAAGTTGAAATATATTTTGTATTTTGTAATATTAAGGCCAAGTTGAAGAAGTTCAACTAAATACTTTACACAAAATTGTCACAAAGTACAGTAGAAGGTTAGCAGTCGAAAACTTGTGTTTAAACAGACTGTCCACACACATGACTGTTGTGATGCCAAAACCTGTGCTGTCCAAAGCGTTTGGCCTGTTACCATTAAGCAAAAGAGGCCGTCCTGAAGTTGCAGCCAAAATATGGTCAAACTTGGACCAATATAGACCTGAACATACCCTTAACATTTTGTTTTGGTTCACCTTTTTATCACTACAGTCCAGAACCTGGACATTTGTTCACATAAAACTAAATGTAATCAACAAATGCTGTATTATTATTAGAAAGATCAATTCCAGGCAATGCCATTACACCCAAAGAATGAAGAACAAAGTGCTGGCCTCAAATAAAAAAGAAATAGAGGGAGAACTGAAAAGTTCAGCTAATAGGGCTGTGAAAAGGATATTGATCTTGTTAACAGATGTCACAAAAGAAGTAAAAATAAGAATGAAAAGCAAATATATTCAAATATGAAAAGGTAGAACAGACTCTCTACATAAACTCTATAAATGACAGAATGTAGTCTTTTATCTGTCTCATTCCTGCCTTTTTACTGCACTTTCCGCAAAAACAACCTTGTACACAATTTTGGCCTAACATCTTGTATTTGAGGAGGAGTCAGTATGTGTCCCAGGGCTGGTTCACACACTTTCTTGTCTAAACCGCTGTATCTTTTGTCTACAATTTTAACAGATTTTCAATTTTCAAAATTCTTTCTGTCAGGTCTCCCCCAGGACAGTGGGCCCCGGCCAGAGGCCGCCAAAGAGACTGTATATAGTGTTTCTCCGGGTTCCTGGTTCACAGCTGTTTCGTGTTTGTCTTTGATTGGTCTCGTTGAGTTAGTCCTTCCCCTTAGTTAGGTTGTGTGTAATCTATTGGTTGTCCCTTGATTGTCTTGTTTAGTGTAATGAGTTAGGCCCCTATATAAGTTCTGTCATTTGTCCGTGCACCCTCACTATACTGATGTTTCCCCAGATACCACGTTTGAGCCCTGAGCCCCAGCCTGCCATCTGCTGTCTGCTTGGAGTCCTGGTCAAGTTTGTCTTTGTCTTGTGCTCTGTGTTAGGGTCTGTTAGTTTATTAGTAGATAGATTTGTAGTTAGCATTAGCCATTAGCATTAGCCTTTAGCTTAGCATAGTTCACTTTAGCCATAGCCACTCCCTGTTGACCCGTACCCTTTAGCTTTAGCATTAGCCTTACCATTAGCATAGTTAGCTTTAGCTGTAACCCCTCCCCATTGACCCTTACCCTTTAGCTTTAGTATTAGCCTTAGCATTAGCGTTTAAGCATTAGCATAGTTAGCATTAGCCATTAGAGTAGGTTAGATAAGTTGATGTTTTCCTGAAATGTCCCTGTTCCTGTCTACCCCTAGTTCTGGTTCCGGTCCCTGTGGTTGCTCCTGTTCCTGGTCCCTGTGCTGATCCGAGTTCTCCGTAGTTTCCGTCCCTGTTCCCCGCCTGGTTCCTGTTCCCATTGCCAAAGTAGCCATAGGGTTTTGTTTAGTCAATGTGTTAGCCTGTCTCTGCATCTCTGTCTTGTGTGCATGTTCCCCTGCCTGACCCCTCCTGATCCCTTTCCCTCCTCTTGTGCACAAATAAAACATGAGAAAAAGAAAACCGTCCTGCGACGTGCATCCACTCCTTCCCCAAAATGTGACACTTTCACTTTTGGCTAGAGTTACATTTGCAACAAAGTGATTATTTTATTGTTCTTACACTGGAATGTCCATGTAAAAATAGATGTTTTTTAAAAAATGTCTGATTATATCAAGATATCCAGACTGATTTTACAGGTTTTGCAAGATATTGTAACGATGCATTTAAAGTATGGTGAGCAATATAATCTCCCTTTTGCAAATGTAATTTTCCATTGGTCAACATGGTAGTTGGTAGCGCACCGGTTAGGGTGCTCTCCCTCTTATCAGAAGGTCACCGGTTCAAATACTGAATCAGTAAAAGTACCACTGAGGTACTCATGAGCAAGGTACTGTCTCTATGCACTGCTCCCGGGTGCTATCCATGTCAGCTGCACACTGCTCCTTCATAGATGGGTGCAGAGGTCACATGTCATTGTGGTGTACTGTGTGCTGTGCTGTGTTTACAATGACTAATTTTCACTCACTTCTCACTTTCAACGTTATTGCAAAGATACAGGGGTCTCTCTTTTGACTTACAGCGTACAAGCCCATGTGCTTTGATTTTAAAATTTATTGTGTGATAAAATTGACTTGTAGACCACTAGGGGAGTTAAAATTTAATTCATCAAGTCTGGATTAAAACAGAATTTTTTGAATTTGAACATGAACTGGAAAATTATTTCTGACCCAGAGTCACGTGTCTGCTCTGGGCCAGAGGTGTTGAAAAAAGCATTTATTATCATCAGAGATTTACTTGTTGATTTTCGAAGGCCGCCTGGATGTCTTACAAAATGATCTGTTCCTGTGGGCTGTGAGGCTTTGGGAAACGGGCCGAGCCCAGGATGCGTAAAATCTCCTTTTCTTTTATTTCATTGTGTTTCATCAGGCTGGGCATCAGTTGGCCTTGGGAGATGGTCCTCTCAAACTCTCTCTCTTTCTTTCTCTCTACCTCGCTTTAAGGACTTTGATGTCAGGTGAGGGACTGGACAAAGGGAGGGTATTGAGTGTTTAAGCATCTACTGTCAGAAGGTGCAGCAGTAAGAGGCTGTGTTCAAGTACACAACACTCCATAACATGGTCCTTCTGCACTGCACTGGAACCCGCTCTGGTGCTGAAGTTGGGAACCAGCAAGAACCAGTCCATTATTTCCACAAGGGCGGAATGTGTTTCAAGTTTTAGATGCTGCTTTAAGCTTTGAGAAATATTTAAACATCCAATCACAGCTCATTACACAACAATTATGTATATAATTAAATGAGTTTGTGAATGGTAATGATTTCTGGACCGTGATCCAGTGATAGCTTGATTGCTGATAACACTAGCTATCAAACCTATAGCCTTGGTTTTTCTCTTTCAAAACAATTATTTTTTGTGCATTAAATGATGGCACATCCTCATTATCTGAACCACTTATTCCCTATCAGGGTTGCGAGGACCAGAGCCTATCCTGGGACTATGGGCGCAAAGCAGGGACCAAGCGCATGCTAACTCCACACAGAAGGGCCCTACGGCCAACCCGTGGGATCAAACCCAAGACCTCCTCACTGTGAGGCAACAGCGCCAACCTCCGCACAACTGTGCCGTACCCATGGCTAGTCAGCTACAAGTAAATATGTAAAATAAGCACACAAATCTTTTGGTACAGTAGTTGAAGCTTAATGTAAGCTTTATATAAATATATTACTGACATAACCCATCTACTCTGAACAAACCTCATACTGGTCAAGGAAGAGAACTGTTTTGAGCCTCCAAAAATGAGATAATATCTAAAATACAGCAACTAAGTTCTTCTTTCAAATCTAAACACAGAGCATAAAGACCGCTGGAGGAGACGGACTCCAGGCATCAGGAGAGCACACCGAGTGACACTCCAGTCAGATAAGAACAGGACAATAGAGCATTAGAAAAACACTTTCTGGTCTGATGAGTCTTGATTGGTCTCGGCATGTTAAAATGGAGGGAGCTAACTACAAGCAATGTTGGGCAAGTGACTTCCAAAATGTAATAGATTATAGAGTTAGTGTTATATCAAAGTAATTTGTTATATTACAATATTAATGTCTATAAATTGTAAAGTGTTGCACGACTCCTCGGGGCGATTCTAGGATCTGACCTTTAGTAGTGCTGACAGAGGCTCTTGGCTTAAACAATGCAGTTGCTGTGTTTAGTCCAAATTTAAGATCTGTTAGAAATGGTTTACATTTTCAAACAAAAGCTGGCTGGGCAATAAGCTTACCATGAAGGCTATTAGCAAGATACCTTCTTAAAACTCGGTTGGGGGCTAGGTATGATAAGCTTACTGTAACAATGTACACAAAAAAGGAGTCCATATTAGTACGTTTTTATAATTGTCTACAGGAACCACAACCATTGTGCCTGCAATTTAATATGTTCCCTTGCTGTTGAGAACGACGACACTGAGGTGCGCTGTGTAATGTCTGCAGTACATTCAAATGACCACTTGACTTAAAACAATCAGGCAACAATCAGGCAACCAATCAGAGGTGGATTCGACTCGAGCAAGGATTTTACTGGTTCATTTGGGCTTGACTTCATTAATTCCATGTGTAAAAAATCTAAGGTTTGAGAACTCTCTACCTCACAAAATCATAATTATTTTTCAGGGGTGGTGAGTTAAAAATAGCCTAAAGTATCTTGTGCCAAAGGTCTTGCGGCGTTGGTGAATAAAACCAAAACACTTAATTTCGGGTTAAAAGTGTTTTGTAACATACATTACTTAAATATGTTAATAATAAAATATTACAGAAAATTTCTTAGTATTACCTTACATTACCGTGTTACAGCAAAAGTAATACATTACTGTAATTGCATTCCTTTTATATACTTTGTTTATATAATAGTATGTATATATAGCACTAACTTTATACAGTACATTGGCTTTTATTTCAGCATAAACTCTATTATGACATCAAATCAAAACGTGTGTGTGTGTGTGAATGAGCACAAAAATATTTAATGTTTAGTGTCACAACAGCTAAAGCTTATATAGTGATATAAATACAATTGGACTGACTAGAATTCGAGTCTTATCTCTACGACTGTCTTGCTCTATAAATTATCCACTCTGTATAAATATTGGACCACACCCACTCTGCCTCCAACACCGCAACATCCCAGCATTCATGACTAAACACACACACTGCAGTGTCACTGTGACAAAGCTTCTCATGAATCACTTTCCTGATAGCATTAAGGTTGCTTAAGGAGTTTTCAGGAATAGCGACCGCACTGAGGAAGTGTGTTAAGAAAGAGGTTACGTAGCAGCACTTTTTTCCTCAAGAGTGCTACTGAGGCTGTATAGTCTTGCGGTGGGTATGCTGAGTCTTCTTAAGGGGTGGAGTCGGGGGCTGATGAAATGTTGCATCACTCTCTTTTAGATTTCGTACACAGTGGTTTTCTCCCTCTGTCTCTACGTAAGCGTGTGTCAGTATGTATATACCTAAAACTGGTTCTCATGAGAAAATGCATTTAAATAAAAGTACACACACACACATGCGCACGTTTCTCACAAGCACTTTAAAACCTGCTCAAACACTACATCTTCACCCACGTGCCTTACTTTTTATCTGTCTGACCTAGAAATCTGATTTCACGCTCTTGGTCAACAGTGTTAAAACAAAAGATTGTTTAATAGCACTTAATTCAGAATCATTTATTACTTTAAAACAAGACAAATTTGCCTTAGGGGCCGGTACTCAAGAACTTAGTAATCAGAGCACATGTACCACAAGTGAGGTCGCGCGCGAGAGAGTAACAGGAAAGAGAGAGAGGGAGGGGGAGAAAGAGGAGGAGGAGGAAACAGGTTTTAAAGTGACTACTGAATGACGATAAGTTTTAGTATTTCGGCACAAACATTTTCAGGCCTGATCTGAAAAACTCCCGTTGCATCATGACTCATGAACTCAATGTTCATTAGTGTAGAAAAGTTACAAAAAGTACTAATGAAAGGGCAGAGCAAAGAAAAAGGGGGAGGATCATGACAGTAGAAAAGAACAAGAGAGAGGGAAAGAGATAAAAGAGAGACAGAGAGGGAGGGAGGGAGAGAAGGAGGTTGGCTCAGGTTGTCGCCTATTCAGGAGGCACTTAGTTTGAGTTTTTGTGGCAAGTTTGCAAGTTCACTTCTCACTTTTTGGGGGACGGCCAGTTCCTTGTAGCACCGGAGTTTACCACGCCGGCCCGAGGAAGCAACCTGCTGCTTGCCAAGAACCTTTTTTCTCTTTTCTTTTTGTGCTTTTAGAAGTGAGCTCAAAAAATTATGAGCAAGAGGACGGTGCTTTCCTCCACTCCATGTCAAAACGAGGAAGCTGATCTAATAAGTGACCAGAGGATGGAGGGAAAGACGGAGGGCAAGGTGGAACTGAGGAGGAAAGTCACTCTTCTCCGTGGAATCTCCATTATAGTCGGAACCATCATTGGCGCCGGAATCTTCATCTCGCCAAAGGGAATCTTAAAGAATTCTGGCAGCGTAGGAATGTCTCTGGTGATTTGGGTGATGTGTGGAGTCCTGTCTTTATTCGGTGAGTGTTTTCCTCTCTCTCTCTCTCTCTCTCACACACACAAACACACACTCACACAACACACACACACATACTTTCTGCTGACTCACTGTGACTCAGGTCATTTTGACGTTCCTTCACACAGTCGGACCTCAGTAGGTTAGTGGGTTCAAGTCGGATTCCTCAGTGTCCAGATAAAACAACAAAATAAACAGATAAAATCTACATTTCTGTCCATAAACGGGAGCAAGATTTCTATGAATGGGGAACTGAAGGCACATGGCCTGTGTGTGTCAGTGTGTGTGTGTGCGATAGGGGGTGTGTCCTCAGGCATAGCAACAAAACCGCCAAGGCCGCTTCCGCATCACGAGCTACACTGGTTTATTAGCATAGCGACAGACGCTGCACGCTGGGATAGCGGCAGGTGCTCTTAAAGGAACAGTACCCACTTTAATCACTTTTCGAGTGAGTGTGTGTTCAGATCTTTTCCACACGAAAATTGGCCAAAACTTTGTAGAAGAGTGAACAAACATGGGCCTCTTTTTCATAGTGGTTTCTACAGATTCAAGACTAAAGCTAGTTTTATCTGCTTAATCTGAGATAAAAAGATTTCTGCTTTTTAAGATGGTTCTAGCATCAATCTGATTTGGAAAATCACCAAGAAAATATGCTATCTTAGCTCTGGATCAGCTTGACTGACAGTAAAACAAAGAACAACTCTACAAGACAGGAGCTAAGATGTATTTTTAATAGTTTAAGCTGGTTTTAGGCTGCTCTAAATTGGAATTGTTCTTTAAAGACCAGGTTATGTTGGACAGATATAACCAGCTTTAGTCTTAGGCCCGCTCAAGACTTTTCTGCTTTTTCACACTGATTACTCCAAATTAAGAAAAGTTGTTTTTATCTGGTTATCTTAACCTAAGATAAAAGAACAACTCACCTTGGAACCAGCTTAAAATGTTTCATAGAATAAATCTATTTGGCAAACTCACTGAAGAGGTGCTCTTAGGTGCTAACCAGCTTGATTTACCAGCAATAAAACCAGAAGTACCTAAAAAGTGGTCATCATGAGGGAAATAAAATCTACACCACTAGAGAAAAGGTTTTTACCATGTTCCCATTTATGTTATTACCTGCAACCTTAGCTATAAATGAAATATAACTTGCAAAGAGTATGTCACAACACATGTCGAACATCCTGTTAACTATTTGTATGGGATTGCATGATATACACAGTATATTTAGTATTTTAAATTCTATTTCTCCCTTTTTAAAAGTTAGTTTTGAGTTATTTTCTCTTTAAATTGGGCTTTTTTCATTTTTATTTACTTATTTATGTATTTTAGGTATATATTTGACAATTTTTATGTATTTATGTAGATGGATTTTAATATCCAGTATTTTTAATTTATTGTATCCTTATTTTACCAATTTTTAAGATAATTTACATCATTTTTATTTTTTTAGTTGTTTCTTTTAGCTATTTAACTGTCTTTACATTTATTTTTATTTACAGTTATTTTCTTACTTTATTTCTTTAAATCTGTCTTATTTATCTTTATTTATTTAGATATTTATTTATTCCAATTGATGATTCTTTCATAACTAGTTGCTTCTCTTTTATTTTCTGAGTGATTTTATACTTAATCTAAACCACTTTGCGGTAATTAAAGTCAATATATTAAATAAATATATATAATTTATAATCAAAGGTTTTTAAACACAATTAATAAAATTCATTAATAAAAGTGCCACAACATACTTCATTACTGTTTGTCTGTTGTTTGTCCAGGTTTGGCCTCCTGGTAATTACTATTGTGACTGTTTGGCTTTGTCTAAAGTTAGGCGGCCTCCAAACAACATTTGTTTGCCGATTTGTTTAGTTCTTTTATTGGTCCCTCATTACACAAAGTCGCCCTAAACAGGCACGTCAACAGGCTAATGGTTTGTTATTAGCTTGCATGGTTTGGAGCCACAGGTGGTTCAGGTGAACGTAATGACGGCAGAATAATTACCCGCAATTAGCCCGAATTTTACAAAGCAAGTGTGTGAATGTGTGAGGGTTTAAATCTGCTGTGGGATGTAAACAGGGACCTGAGCATATAGCCCGAAGGCCAGATGAGTCTGTGAGTGTGTGTCTAGACTCTTAACTCTTTGTTAGCACCTAATACCAGCTGTCTCTATAATTATATGTCATTTTCATAAAGGACCTTTTTGAAAACATATACTTGCAAAAAGCAGGTTGATTCAACAAGGTAGTTAATGTTTTTGATATCTATGGTTACTTCTATATATAGAAAAGAGATGGTAAGAGATGAAAAGAGATTAGATAGATAGATAGATAGATAGATAGATAGATAGATAGATAGATAGATAGATAGATAGGTAAATGGATGGATGGATTGTTGAATGAGCATGTAGCTTGGTGGCAGATGGATGGTTCAATGGTGGTTGGAAGAATGGACATGTGGGTAGTTTGGTATGTAGATGAATAGAGACTGTAGATAGACAGATGGATAGATGGATGGATGGTTGAATGGTAGTTAGAAAAAATGGATGTATAGATGGTTTGATAGATAGGCCGATAGAGCGATAGATAGGCTGATAGATAGATAGATAGATAGATAGATAGATAGATAGATAGATAGATAGATAGATAGATAGATAGATAGATAGATAGATAGATAGGTAGGTGGATGGATGACTACATGAATTAGTAGGTTGGTTGATGAATGGATAGATGGCTGGATCATTGGATCATTGAATGGTGGTTGGAAGAATGAATGTGTAGATGGTTTGATCGATAGACCGATAGACTGATGGACTGATAGCTACAGGTATGTGTATGTGTCTGAACAATGGCTGTGTGTGTGTGTGTGTGTGTGTGTAGTGTGTGTACATAAAAGCTTAGTATTTTCCTTTGGTCTGTATTTTTCTCTACCGAAGCGAGGCTGTTGCATCAAGGCTCGTGTGTACGGGGCATGAATTCATTTGTGTGTGAGAAGAGCATTGTTTAAGTGTGTGTGTGTGTTCATGTGTGTGTCTGCGCTTATTTCACACTTGTCAGCACCCTTTTGTGTGTCAAGACCCAAAGGCTTTAGGAAGCCGAGGAATTTATAGCTGTGCTTTTTGTCCGATCTGACACTTCTACGCTTCACAAAACCAAACTCTCACCAGCGCTTGGGAAAATTCACCTCCACACAATAAATAAAATATTAATGAATAAATAAAATTTTACCTGTGTGTGTTTACTCGTCCTCAGCCAAAATGTCACACCGGTCTCAGGTGGTCAACAAACCGACAGGCAAATGTTACTGCACACCACCGATTCTCACTTTGCCAGAGCCTGCATAATTTTGGGACTAAGACAGATTAAAGATGTAAAATAAACAACAAACTCCACTGCATAGATCTTTCTCTTTTTCTCTCTTTCTCATCCCCTTGTCTCTCTCTCTCTCTCTCTCTCTCTCATCTGTCTCTTTTTCTCCTCTCCCTCTTTCTCACATCTGTCATCCTCTTTCTTTTCCTTTCTCCTTCTCTGTTTCATCCCCCGTTCTTTCTCTCTCTAACCGTCTTTCACTTACCCCACCCCTCCGCTCTCGCACTCTCTCTCACCTTTTTTTTTCTGTCTTCCTCGCTTTTTTTTCTCTCTCTCTCTCCCTCTGTTTCTCACTCTCTTTCTTTCTTTTTCTCTTTCTCATCCCCTCTCATTTCTTTGTACCGGCTCTCTCTCTCTCTCTCTCTCTCTCTCTCTCTCACACACACGCTTACTCTCTACCTCCCTTTCTCTCTCAGCTCAATTCAATTTCAATTCTCTCTCTTTTTCTCTCTCTCTCACACACACACACTTTTGCTCTCTTTTTCTCAGTCTTTCTCACCCTATTCTTTCTCTACCTCCCTTTCTCTCTCAGTTCAATTTCTGTTCCCCCCACTCTCACACACACTCTCCTTCTCACGTCTTTTTCTCTTTCACACTCTCTTTCTCTTTCTCTATCTTTCTTTCTCCCTCATCCCCTCCCCTCTCTCTACCCCCTTTTCTTTCTTTCTCTCTCATACACTTTTTTCTCTCCTTCTCACAATCTCTTTTTATCTTTCTCACCTTCTTACTCCCTTTTCCCACCCTTCTTTGCGCTCTCTTTTTTCAGTCTCTCTTTCATACCCTCTAGCTTTCTTCTCTCTCTCATTACCTCCCCTCTGTCTAGCCCTTCTCTCTCTCTCTCTCTCTCTCTCTCTCTCTCTCTCTCTCGCATTCTCACTCCTTTCTCTCTCTAATCTCACTCTTTCTCACCCTCTTTCTTTCCATTCGTCTTGCTCCCTCCTCTCTCTTTCTTCATCTCTCACTTTTTCACTCTCACACCATTTCTGTCTCTTTCTTTCACATCCATCTCTCTCTTTCTCATCATCTCTCTGTATCCGTCCCTCTCTCTTCTCTCTCTGAATCTGTCTCTGTTTCTCTCTCTCCTTCCTCTGACTATTTTACACCTCCTCCCTCTTTCTCATCCCTCCTCTCTCACTTTCTCTCTCTTTCTCTCCTTCATTCCCCTCTCTCTTTCTCTACCACCATTTTCTCACTCTACCAGACTTTTTCTCACTCCCTCTCTCTTTCTTTCTCTTTCACATGCGCTCTTTCACAATCTCTCTCTCTCTCTCCTCCAGGTGCTCTGTGTTATGCTGAGTTGGGAACCTGCATTAAGAAATCTGGTGGTCATTACACCTACATTCTGGAAGCGTTCGGTCCAATGGTGGCCTTCGTGCGTCTCTGGGCCGACATGATAGCTATACGGTGAGTTACAACTCCTCTTCCTCATCCCTCCTCATCCAACAGAGGCCAAATAAACACACACACACACTCACGCTGCAGTAAGCGTGAGGATGAGCTGCTGAAATGAACAGGCTTACGTGAAGCGCACTGAAGCGAATACGAACGCTGCAGAGGATTTACTGCAGTTTTCTTTGCACAAAGCTCAAACGCATAGGATAAGGAGTTCACATGGAATACAACGCATAGCTCGTCTCGTTGTTGTGCGGAAATACCGGTCCGAGACAGAGGTTAACTTCTTTTGTTTACACATGAGAAATAAGTAGAAAACCAATATGGAAAGAACAACGTCTCCACAAAATAAAAAGTAGACAAAGAGACGACGGACTGGCAATGCTAAAATAAGAGAGAAACAGGTGAACGTGATTTAGAACTCACATTTCCCAGTATCAGTAGTGTGAAGGAAGAGAGCAGTGTAAAATCCTGCTCCGTACAGCACTTTTAGAATCATTTCGGCGAAGGCCAAGCTGCAGCGTTCGTCTTCCGTAACCCGGGGTGACATGGACATAATGAACACACTCTTTTTTCCTAATGAAAAAGAGAACGTAATTAGCAAGATCGGGTGTCGTTAGCTAGCGCTGCGGTCAGGGATGAGTTAGGATTGTGTGCTGGGATTAGATTTCAACGATGCAAACCCGCTTTCTCTAAAAAAAAAAAAAAACGCTCTAAGACCACTGCTAATTATCGACCCGTGTTGAGGTAGAATCAAGCGTGTGAGAGCACTGAGAAAAGCAGAGTGTAATGAGGTCTTGTGTTCTTTTCCCGCACTTCACTTAACCTTGAGTTAACCCTTAACCTTGGCTGAGCGTTCCTTTGACACTTTATGCTTCTAGGACTTGTACACACAGTTCTGTTCATTTCATTTGCACACACTTATTTTTTTCATATTTTTTGCATTCAAAGGGGAAGGCTTTCTTGTGTTTGTTAATATAATCTTGAAGATTAACTCCACACACTTCTTAATGGGGATGGTGGGGCAGACGGTAGTGTAACGGTTAGGGAGATGTCCTCGTGACTGGATCAAGCCCTGGACCAGTAAAGGTGCCACTGAGGTATTCATGAGCAAGGTACAGTCCCCAAGCAACTGCTCCCTGTGCGCTGCCAAAAAGATGCCTACAGCTCTTTTACGGATGAGTCAAATGAAGAGGTCACATTTGGTTGTGGTGCACTGTGTGCTGTGCTATGTTCACAATGCCAAATAATCACTCATTGAATGGTTTTCAAGGTTTTTGGACTCTCATGTTCACTTCCAGTTTCTGTATCTGACCAGCTTCAGAATAATGGTCCTCATTCATCATCTCTCGTTCTTAAGAAGTGAGTTCTTCAAAACCACCTATGCAGTTTATAATGAAGATTGTGACATTTAAGAGTTTTCTTGTTTGGGATTTGTTCCTAAAAATCAGTGAATGAATCTTTGAATGCTGAAAAGCAATTCTGTAGTTGAGACAGTTGCTATCATGCAGTTGGCCCCATGATTGGAAGGTTGCCAGTTCAAGTCTCAAACTGTTAAAGGCACCAAGGAAAGGTAGTGCTCCCAGGCACAGCTCCCCAGGTGCTGCCAAAAACTGCTATTTGCTCTTTCATGTTTGAATCAAATACAGTGGTCACCTTTGGTGCTCTCCCGTTTTCACAATGGCAAATAATCACTTAAATTTATTTCAATTTAGTTGTGAACAGTTCTTTTTAAAAAATAGTGGTGATTTCGACTTTTCACAGTTCCTAAGTGCTTCACAATTCATAAACAATTCACACTTCAATACATAGATGAAATTGTTTCCAGATTGCTATTTTGAGTTACTTTTCTTATTTGACTGTGGCAGATCAACTAAATAAATCACACTGAATCAAATGTAGTTTACTAAATGTAATGCATATGTACAAATACTGACTGCATTTCCTTTATGCTCACACGAAGGAGGTCGATCTGAGCAGATTCCCACATTGCGCCATCTGTTGGATAGGCGAGCCGAACTCGTGTCGGGGAAAAAGGTGCCATTACGTTAGTTGAAAAATGTTAATAGATTTTTTGAAATGCATGAATCGATTTGGATTTCGACAGAAAAGGCATCGCTTTCGATTCAATTCGATTATTTTTGAACACCCTTATTTAAAAAGTTGAGAAATTTAAATACCTTAATGTTAACTGCAAAATTGAAGAATATCCAAACACACATGCAGTAAAATGTGTGTAACAGCGCTCATCAATAGTTATAGATGCTGTCCTTACCTTGGAACAAACTTCAAATAAGAAAACATCACAGAATGCCAACCTTCTGAAAACAAGAACAAATTTTTTCTTAAGAACGTTTGGTGAATGGCCCGATGTTTTATGTTCATTTAACCACATAGTGACCTACGTATGAATGGTTCAAACATAACAAAGCCCTCTAACTGAAGGCAAGAAACAGTGATTTTTTCCAATATATTTCTTTAACCTACACAATATGCCAAATATAAGACTGTATGGTGTACGATGTGTCCTTGAACATTTTGAGGGAAAGTTGTGGGTAAAAGAAGAAGCGGCAGGCCTGAAAATCTGTAACTGATGAACAAATAATAAAGAAATGAGTGGTGACTTTTGCCCATTAATAAAGGAACCTTTGCAGCCCAGGAGTTAAAAATGCAAAGAAAAAGTACTTTTCTTCATCATGCATTTGTTAAACAAGTGTGAACGTGTAAAACGTGTGAAAATGTGAGCAGGGAATGTGTTTAGGTATTAAAAAGTACTGGCTACAATATGATTTTCTTCCAGATTCTTCACTCCATCTCACCTCATAACACACCACGAACCAAGCATTTAAAAGCACAAAATATCTGATCCATGTTTTGGCAGGAACTCATGTATAGACAGAAAATATGGAGCACTGCCATGCCCTGAGGAAGGGATTAAAAACATGTGAATTAAAAATATATAATATATATGAGACATTTCAGCAGGTAAATCTAAACCCATATCAGATGAATGTATGCAGGGAGAAAGTGAAGAGTGAAAACCTAAACTTTGACTTTTGAGAAAAAGAAAAATCTCAATGCCTTCAGCAACAAGGTGAACGATGTCTACATGTATTCTTTTGCGCAAAAGTAGGCGGTTGGATTTTCCAGAAAGCAAGGGTTAAGCTCATCAGACATGGTTGTTGTCTTGCTACAAAATAAAGACTCTAAATAAATGTTTGAAAAACTGAAAAATGTGAGGGTGATATAAACATGAATGGGAATGGAGTGGTTTAAAAATTGCAATAATGATTAAAACATATTACAAATTTTCCTCATTGTTAGACTGTAATTTGTGAGATTGTTATTTATTATTCAGGTAAAATAAGCTAAATTGCTATCGTCTAATGAAGGCCTCCAGGACATCATCACATAACAATTTTCATGAGTATTTCTATCTGTCTATCAGAATCCATGCATGCCAACAGGCTTCTTGTTGAAAAGAACATAAAGAAAATATGATTGGGAGGTAATTGATGCTTTTCACTCAACTTCACCGGCAATTCATGCAGAGAAGCAGAAGTTTTGAAAGTGCCAATTGCCTTACCTCAATTACCTCCCGTTATGAACCATTAACATGTGAAAGTCATGCTGTTCATAAGATGGAAAAAATGTGGTGTATTTGCATTTATGCTGCCTAAATGATGACTGAGGGCGTCCTTCAGAAATTCTTTTTATTGAATTTGTTTTATGCCTTAATAATGCGGCAAACGTATTGAAAAATTGCAACACGGCTCTCATCTATAGTTAAACTTTTACCTTCTCTACAGCTTACAGATCTGGTTTAATCTTTACATCATTTAAATAATACACTTACAAAGGGTGGCTGTTTTAATTGATCTCTTATCTCCAAACAGGATAAAATGAATGTGACATGTATAATGCTGTAGAAACCTAGAAGACCTAATAATGAATGAGTTGAAAAATTTATCCAGTAGCGTGGTTTTTGTGTGTTATGGTGAAATGTTTTGGAATGAAACTGAGATGTCATTACTTGAAGGTTGTATTTGACCTCCAGCACTGAGAGAAGTCAGAAAATGCAATTTGTTCGCTTCATTCACAAACATGCAGCAAAAACCCGTCTGTTCTCCAGCTAAAATAGAATCACCAGCAAAACCTGCCATGACTTTGATGAAGGGTGGTGGTGGTCTAGTGATTAGGATACTCACCTCTAGACCAACTGGTTGAGGGTTCAAGTCTGACCTCTGACATTAACATCATGTTACTCCAGGGAGTCCCTGAGATTCGAAAACGCGTGTCACTCTGGATAAGAGCGTCTGCTAAATGCAATAAATGTAAATATGCTTTTAAAAACTAATAAATGGGCCAATTTTGTCATTTTGTCACAAGATGTATAGTAATAGTACACTTAGTATAGAAATAGTACTCAAATATACAGTACTGTGCAAAAGTTTTAGGCAAATATGAAAAAATGCTGTAAACAAAGAATGCTTTCAAAAATGGAAGTGTTAATCATTTATTTTCATCAATCAACAAAATGCAGTGAATGAACAAAAGAGAAATCTAAATCAAATCAATATTTGGTGTGACCACCCTTTACCTTCAAAACAGCATCAATTCTTCTAGGTACACTTGCACACAGTTTTTGAAGGAACTCGGCTGGTAGGTTGTTCCAAACATCTTGGAGAACTAACCACAGATCTATAATCCTATAATCCTACAAAATAATATAACGACTA
Organism: Distichodus sexfasciatus; assembly: GCA_032718565.1. Lineage (NCBI taxonomy): Eukaryota > Metazoa > Chordata > Actinopteri > Characiformes > Distichodontidae > Distichodus > Distichodus sexfasciatus. Next base: position 170,083 of record JAVGVS010000085.1, read on the forward strand.
TAATCCTACAAAATCCCTGACTTTGTGCAAGTGTACCTATGAGAATTGATGCTGGTTTGAAGGCAAAAGGTAGTAACACCAAATATTGATTTGATTTAGATTTTTCTTTTGTTCGCTCACTTTACATTTTGTAAATTGATAAAAATAAACAAAGCATTCTGAAAGCATTCTTTGTTTACAGCATTTTTTCACACCTGCCTAAAACTTTTGCACAGTGCTGTACTACTAGATTTAAATGTAAATTATGTCACAGAAGAATGTGAGATGTCTCATTTTGGCAATTCCTGTACAAAACCAAGAGAAATGGTGACTTTGTGCTAATAGTTGATAGTGAGTGCTAAAGTTAAGTAAGGGTTACAAGTATTCAATGATATAGCTTCATTTTACTACATAAAAATCGTAAAGTAAACTTTATGTAGTGAGCATACTAACAATACTAGTACTACTAATATACTTCTAAGTGTGCTATTTTAATACCTCTTGTGATAAAAGATTTAATTACCCCATTTATTAGTTTTTAAAAGTATGCCTTTAAGTTGGGCTGTTTGACTGTTTGTAATGGCATGACATGTAGATGGAATAGTTATAGAGAGTTCATTTTATGTGGATAGTAGGAATGTAACGATACATCAATGATCAATGACATCAGTGAATGATCTACAAGCCTATAGCATTTATTAAAAATGAAAATGTCAGTCAGACATCATATAGATTATAGCTTTATGTTGAACAGGAAGTTTGTTTTTGTTAAAAGAGGAGATTGTTTTTCATGTAAATGTCTAGTTGAGGTCAGAAATAAAAACATATTTTAGTTGCTCTTTGTGATTTGACCGGAAGTAATTGTGTAAAAGCAGCATATGATATTGTCTCATGTTGTTTGCTGATTTCTGAATTGAATCAACGAAAATGTATCACGGCAGGCTTTGTTACTGACAGACATCGAAATGCTGTCCGATCAAAATATAATAATAGTGTTTTCTTACGAAATGTGTGATTTATACCTCCAATGAACACTACTCCCTCTTTCGTCCCCTCTATCTCCTAGTATTGCTACTAATAATAAATGTTTTGTATTTTTAAGACCTGCAGGGTTGGCAGTGATTGCTCTTGCTTTTGGCCGTTACATTTTGGAGCCGATCTTCATGCCGTGTGGAGTGCCTGAAATGGCCATCAAATTGGCCACGGCAATCGGAATCAGTAAGTTCACTCCACAAGATTAATGATGTAAACATCATGTAACAACTGTCTCTCGAAATAATTATCTTCATAAAGACTGTCACACCTGTCCCTTATGCTCAGGCTTTATTTAGACTGTGTAATCATGTGTTACTATCAAACCATCTAAATGCAGAATCTTGTGAGCACTCGTCAGAGATGAGATCATTCAAGAAAGCAGCATTCACCCTAAATAGCAATTTTACAGTTCTTACTATTTGGAAAAAATCCCATTGTTCCATGCTTTTCTCTGTTGGTTGATGCTGGATTTATGTTGATAAAGGTTCGGACACCTAAATCAGCTAAAAACAATTATGTCAAATGTCATCGTAAGCTGGTTACATATTTTTTTTATTGATGAGATTGAAATTGGGGAACTTTTACTCACAAAAAGAAGTATGCTATTAGTGTAATATTAGCAATTAGCAATTGTGCAATTAATATACTTTTTCTAAACTAAAAATAATATATAATCTCAGTTAATTAATTTTGGATTGGTTTCTTGAACATGGATTAAGCCTAGTTTTGGACTAAATTTCAGTACCAATGGAGATTTACCATTCAAGAACTAGGCTTAATCCTCAACTGGGAAATTGGCCCTGTACTGTATGTACGTAACATGGATTTACCAATTAAGGCTTCTTAAGTACTTCACACACTATATTTTGTTATATGATATCTTAAAAGTGTTTAAAAAAAATTTAGAAATGGAAATTGGTGGCCTAATGGTAAGACACTCGCCTCTGGACCAAGAGGTTGTGGGTTTGAATCTGACCTCGGGCATTACTAACACTGGGTCCTTGAGCAAGACCCTTATCCCTATGTTGCTCTCAGTGGAACTATCCCTGAAATTAAGAAATGTCAGTCACTCTGGATAAGAGCGTCTGCTTAATGCCATAAGTGTGAATATACTTTTAAAAACTAATAAAAGGGTCAATTTAGTCATTTTGTCACAAGATATAGTAATAGTACACTTAGTATAGAAATAGTACACAAATATACTACTAGACATTAACTGTAGCTTTGTCAGCTTTGTGAAACATTGTGTAACATCAGACTAAAAGTTGAATTAGTTCTTGTCAGTGTTGACACTGTAACTCATGTCTTGTAGCCGCTGCCATGTATATTAACTGCATGAGCGTGAGTTGGACCGCAAGGCTTCAGATCTTCCTCACCTTCGGCAAACTCCTTGCTATAGCCATCATCGTCGTCCCGGGGATGTACCAGCTATTCAAAGGTAAAGCTCTCAAAAAGACAAACAGCGTCAGTGTTTAATGTCAGTGACGTGTAACTTTATTACAGTCAGCACGAGAAGGGAAGTGCCTTTTCACTTCTAACCTTTTTGATGAATGACAAACTTTGTCCTTTAATAAAAAATAATCTCTCAGACTGTTCACTGTTATTATTATAGGAGGTAAAAAAATGGTTGTTTTACCATTTTAATAAGAAAAACTTGGGGAATAAGGATCCTGGATTAAGTTTCGACTGATAGTCGATCTAGACCATGTAATTATTGCTGCGATATTTAACATTTTTATGGCTATTGGTTTATGGTCTGATACTGGTTTATGGTTACTGATATGATGATCAATGATATGCTGATCAATTTAAAAAATGTATTTTAAAAATGCAATATTTCTGATGCATGTGATTTGTTAGACATTAAGGGTTGGTTTCTTGAACATGGATTAAGCCTAGTCTTAGACTAAACTGTAGTATGAATGGAGATTTACCACTTGTCATTCTAGGACTACGCCTTTTTAGACTGGGATATTGACCCGAAGGGGGCAAACTCATTAACCATTACACTACCAACTGCCCAAAATATTGGGTTGGTATAGTGTCCAAATCACTGTTGTCATCCTTTAAATATTGTGTTTCCCCATTTCTGTAGGTGAAACCAAAAACTTCCAGAATGCTTTTCAGGTGGACACGCTGCAGTTAAGTGGTCTTCCGCTAGCCTTCTACTCTGGGATGTACGCCTATGCTGGCTGGTGCGTATGCCTCTCTTCAACCACTCAATTGATGCTGTGAAGCAAACTTGCATTTGGCAATAATTTTGGCAAATGTTAGTCTATTTTAAAAATGTAGTAACTGTTGCGTTTAAAATTAAATTAGCAACAAAGTTAGATTAAGTACAACTGACAATCTAAAGTAGAACACTTCACTGACTTTTATGTGTTTGTGACTTCCTATTTGTGTCTGTGCAAAAGTTGGGCATTCTGAACGTTTTTTTGTAATTGCAAAAACAGATATTTCATGTTCACTGTGTTCATTACTCACCGTTGTCATGTCACACATGTTAATATGAAAATATTACTGTTTATGATAATTGTTTCACAAGATATTTTAGCTACACATTTACAACACCCTGTTGTAAATTAGATTTTGAATATAAAATTAATAAATTATTAGTAAATTAATTGAATATAAAATTAATACAATTTGTCATTTTGGAAAATGGCAAATTTATGGACAAATTCCACGGGTGCCATCTTAAACTCACAGTGTAACTTATTCAAAAATGAGAGAAATAGAGTAGTAAGAAATCGATGAATGAATGAAAAACAATTATGGCATTTCTTTACAGGTTTTACTTGAATTTTGTCACCGAAGAAGTGGATAATCCTGAGAGGTCAGTACAACTCAATATTCAGAACAAGTTCTGGACACACAGTAGTGGCTAATATACTGAAGCGATCCATCACTCGTGACTTGAGAAGGGATTAGCTGGAATTGGATGTGTGTTTATCCGTCAACATTGTAGCTTAATACCTGCTTATTAGCCTTGAGCCATACTGGGAAGTTAATAAAACCCCTATAATGCCAGGAATAATTCATGAGGGGAAAATCAAATTTATGCAGATTTTCTATTTCTCCTGATCCCAGTCAATCAGATAAAGCTCAATTATAGTCCAGAATATGCTCTGTACTTTTATACATGAGCTTTGAGTCTACATTTGCTAAGAAGTGAGGAAGCTGAGGATTTCTCATGGTGGTTTAGTGTAAGGACACTCTTACATTCACCAAGAGGTCATAGGTTCCAATCCAGCTAATCCCAAATCATTATTATTAGTTTTTAATTAAGTAATTAAGACAAATAATTAATTAGTTGTCATTGTGAACACACTACACAGGGCACCACAACCAAATGTGATCTCTGTATTTGACCTATCTGTGAAGGGGCAGTGGACAGCTGAATGGGCAGTGCCCGACTGCCCAGCAGTGCTTCATCATAAGTACCTCAGTGGTACCTTTACTGGTCCGGGATTTTCACCAGCAGCCTTCTGATCATGGGGCCCTTTCACTTACAGTTACCACCAAAATGCATTAATGCATTTTACATTAACTTTATAAATTCTATGCAGAGCTAAAGAAACTAATCTTCTCTTCTAATGAATTAATAAATACATTACAACACAGACTTTAAAATTCTATTACTTGGTTTATTTATTTTTTCTCTTTCTCTAACTCTTAATTAGCTTAATTTTAAGCTTTATATCAGAAATGGTGACTTTTAAACACCTTATGTTGTTACATATGTAATTAGGGAACCCCGTTTATGGGAGTAAAGTTTTACATTTTTAATTCTAAAATCTTGCTACCTCTAAATCGCAGACACTTTTCTGCTTTAGCAGATGAGAATTATTTTAAGCCCCATCCACTCTGACACAACTTATTTTATTTCCAAATTTATTATATAATTCAATATAATATAATTAAAAGCTAACTTGCATATTCTGAGTGTCAAATCACTTTCAAAGTGCAGTTTTAAAAAGTGATATGTATCGCATATCTTACATTTTCCACTTTTGTGAGTCACTGCTCTAGATGTTTAGACGAGACAAAAAAAATTAGACTTTAACATATAGTGTATTGAGGCAATTATATTTATGTCTATTTGTTTTCCAGGACCGTCCCTCTGGCTATCTGCATCTCCATGGCTATCGTGACTGTATGCTACACGCTGACCAATGTTGCGTATTTTACAGTGATGTCAGCTGACGAGCTACTAGCTTCCAGTGCTGTGGCTGTGGTAAGCTAGCATTCATGAGACCAACGGTTTACAGCAACTGAAACACATAATTGTAGTTTATGTAATTTTTTAAAGCAATTTTTTAAAGCAATTCATGTAAAAACTTTTGCAAAAACTGAAACACATAATTTCCGTTTATTTAATTCATTTAAGCGATTAAAACAAATAATTGAAGTTTACATAAAACTGTTCCAACAATTGAAACAAATAATGCGAAAAACTATTCTAGTGATTGAAATCTCATTGAAATTGAAATCTGACAGTAAATTATTAAAAATATATATATTTGCATATAACTTTTAATGTTTCATATTTTAAAGCTACTTTGCTTTTAGCACAAATATCAAGTATTATTGTATGAAACAGCTTCAGTGTAGTTAGCCCATTTTCCCCTGTAGCTTGTAGTGTAGCTAACTGCTATATTATAACAGTAACTTGGTCTAAGTTCAGCTATTTCTAAGTTGCTGGAAAATCTACCCGTTATAATTTTAGTTAGCGTCTCGCCCAACACAGGAAATTTCATGTAACATTCGATTTCAGAAAAAACTCTGGTTTTGTCCTTGCTGGATAGCAATCCTGTGGCGCTTCATTCCACCATCGTTCTCGCTTTGTTTACTCATGGTGGTTTGCAAGTAAACAGGTTTGTTGATTCGTTCGGTGCGAAATCCGAGCGTGGTAATCAAGTTTCTCCCACACCATTATCTCTCGCCAGGTGTGCGCCAAGCTGTAATAAAGGTCTCAGGCGCTTTCAAATTACACTCCTCACACACAGACACACACACACACACACACACACTAACAAACACACACACAAACGTCTCCATTAATGACCGTAATAGCCAACACCTTCCTCCTCCTCCTCCTCCACCTCCTGTGGAAAGTAAATGTAATTTCATAGAGACGCTTACTCTTAATGTCTGTCTGTTTCTTTGAGGCGGTAATCATATATCCCTTACCCTAACTGACAGCATAGGAGATGTGTGTGTTTGTGTGTGTGTGTGTGTGTGAGTGTGAGTGTGAGTGTGTGTGTGTCTCCAGCAAAACTAGAAGCTGCTCTAAAAGCTTTCCTATCCCATTAGACCTGCGTAATGCACTCATTTATGGCCTGTTGCTCTTCGCCTGTCACTCCTCTCTCTCTCTTTCTCTCGCTCTCATTTTTTCTTTCCCTCTCTCTCTCTCTCTTGGTGGAGGAGACGAAACCTTTTCAGCACTACTATTATTCATAAACAGCAACATCGCTCAGGATGGTGGAAAATGGAAGATCAATGTTGTGTTCTTATTTGTTTAAGGAAAGTATGTTTACATCTCTCTCTCTCTCCCTCTCTCTCAATCTCTCTCTCTCACTCTCTTCTTCGCACTATCTTTTTTTTTCTCTTCCTCTCACTCTCTCTATTTACTTCATTGCCCTCTCTTTCTCTCTTCTGTCTTCTGTTCTGTCTCAATTATTATGTCTTTCTCAACACCTTTCTCTCCGTCTCCAACTTTCTCACTCACACTTTCTTCATCTCTTTCTTTTTATTTCTCACTTTCCTTATCTTGCTTTTCTTTTCTCTCTCTTTTCATCCATTTCTCTCTGTCTCTCCCTCCAATTCTCTCTGTATCTCACTCTTCTCTCTCTCGTTCTCTCACTCTCTCTCTCTCTCTCTCTCTCTCTCACGGTTGCGTCTTTTTTTCCTATTTCTCACTTTCTCACTCTCTTTTTCTCTCACCACTCTCTCTGTTTCATCATCTCTCTCTGACTTGCCTTTCACTCCAATTTTCTGTATCTCTCACTTTCTTCCTATCTCTTTCACTGTTGTCTTTTTTCTCTCGTCTCCCTCTCTCTTTCTATCACTCTTTCTTTCTGTTTTTTTCTCTCTTTTAACCTCTCTCCCTCAAACACCCCCTTTTTTCTCTTCCCCTCCCTTTTCACTCTGTCTCTTTTTTCTCTCTCACTTTTTCTGTATCTCCCTCCAATTCTCTCTCTCTCTCTCGCGCTTTCTCTGTCTTCCCAGACGTTTGCTGAAAAGCTGATGGGCAGCTTCTCCTTTGCTGTTCCCATTTTTGTCTCGCTCTCATGTTTTGGCTCCATGAACGGATGTCTTTTTGCTTTCTCCAGGTAAGCATCTGTAAAATATCTTGTTCATGAGTAGCTCAGTGGTACCTGTTTGGATCTGGACTTGAACCGGCAAGCAATCACGGGGTCAACTCCCTAAAACATACACTACCTTCTTTCCCAGGTGTTTCAGAAAACACTTTTGAAGGTTTTCAGTCCAGTTTAAATCCAATTCATATATGTCGAAGAAGCAGTTCCAACACCACCACCATTACGGCCCTGAGTGAAACCCTTAACCCCAGTCACTTCAGGGAGACTTTCCCTAATTAGTAAAGACAAGTCAATCTTGTGCCCTTTGGTGCATTGGCTCCCGTCCGGTGTTGGTCCCCGCCTCGCTCCTGAAGTTCCGGTAAAGACTCCGGTCCTTGCAAACCCGATAAATAATGAAGGAATAAACAAATGAAGTCAATCAGGTTAAGAATGTCTGATAAATGTGGAAGTTGTAAATGCTACACCAATAAGTCACTAATAGAGCAGACAGATGATTCCAGACTTGTATTGAACATCTCAGAAGCACCTCAGAATGTTTTGTATTAATCTAAAAACTTTCATTAATGACAACTACAACATCAATTTTTTGATGTGCTGTTTATAAAAGAAGCATTAGATTTGGGAAGGATTTTATTACTTTTAGAAACTGTAAAAGTAAAAATCTGCTAACCCTCTAACCACTTTTCTTACTTTTCCACCTTTACTACTTCATCCTTTCATTACTTTTATAAATAGCATGTCAAAAATAGTAAAAGTAAAGATTTGAAGTGGGAAAGATTTGAAGAATTTATAACTTTTGTAAATGGAAAAAGAAGCAAAAATCCTTATCAAACTCCTTATCCTTTTACTACTTTTATACATAGAGGTCTGGTTTCTTTCTCATAGTTTAGGACTAGGTTTAAAGGTTGACTTAGAAACAGGGCCCCAAAGTAGTAAAACTATTAAAAGTGGGGAAAGGCTTGAGAAGTAATTTTCCTGTTTATGACTTTTACAAAGGATAAAAGTAGAACTAATTTTAATAAATAACATGGCAAAAGTAGAAAAAAGTTGAAGTTGTATGATTTTTGTGAATAGTAAAAATTGTCAAATTCTTTGACAAACCTTTTACGATAGCAAAATTAGTAAAGATTTGAGAAGAATTCTAGAAAGAATTCTACTTTTATCAATAATAAAAGCTGTAAAAATCCATCTCAAATCTCTTACTACTTGATAGATGGCATGTGAAAAGCAGTGAAAGTAGTAAAGTTAGTGAAAGGTTTGAGAAGGATTTTTCATACGACTATATTTGAAAATGGTTTTTTTTAAAGGGACATACGGGAGTTATTTTTAAATTAAAGAACAAAAACTGCATTCAAAAAGTCCAAAAGCAGAAAGGTTTTCTCGCTCTGACTCAAAGAAAGTTCCCAACTCATAAAACTACATGACAATAAATCGGCATTAGCAAAGCTAACCCTGTCCCTGTTTGTTTTACTGTTATTGTTTTCTGTCACAGAGACGTATGTGCTGCTTAACATCTCAAAAATTGCCTCTGTATAAGTTCTGTATTTGACGCCTTTCCAGTTGATTCTGTTGCTGAAATTGTTGCTTACATGAGTCGTACCCGTTATAAGATAATTGTCTGCGCTCTACCTACGATGTTTTAAAATTTTGGCTATGTAAATTCACTCCAATTTCCTCCTCCTCTTTATTTCTCTTCCAGAATGTTCTATGTGGCCTCAAGAGAAGGCCATCTCCCAGAAGTCCTGTCCATGATTCATGTCCGCCGACACACACCAGTAGCTGCTGTAATTGTGCTGGTGAGAAGCGCACTTCCAAACACACATGCACACACATTCCTGTCGTTCTGTCTTTGTAAGCTCCTTCCATTGACTCCCATAATAATTAGATTTAAACAACACTACAGCTAGATCCAACTCTAACCCTAATCCTAACTTTAACCTCAGTATATAAATTCAAATAATTTCTTTCTTTCAGTTTCTCACACAAAAACTTTTATAGCAAAGCAGTTTATCCTCATGAGGACTGGCTTTTACATACGGAAAAAGTCCTCACAATGTCACAACAACCTGACGAATTTCAGATTTTTCCTAACTTAGATAATCAAGACTTCACAAACACCTTTTTTATGGTTATTTGGAACCAGCATTTAACATGGTCAATAAATCAGAATAAGTTCTAGTGGAAGACACTAAAATCTCTCCAAAAGAATGATACAAAAATTAAATCCTAGATAAAAAGCAATATCTACTGGTTTTCTCATTTCCTTGGGAAGTCTTTATGGTTGTAATGTTCTAAATGGTTCCAAATGGCCAATGCTCAAATTTAGAGGACAGGCTGGTCCTCACAACTGCCTAAAAACCTGAATACACTCATTTTGATGGTAATTTGGAACCATTATTTAACACATGAGATTTGGCCAGTAAATCAGAATAAGGTCTAGTGGAAGACATTAAAATTTCTCCAGATCTTTAGACCCAATGATAACATCACACCAAACCATGGCATATCAGAACAATTTTCCTCAGATGTGGATGATTCAAAAATAAATAATCGCCCAAATTTTAATGTTAGAAATGTTAGGAATTTTGCATGATATTAGTATAACAAAATTCAAGCAGGCATTAAAAATCAGTTCTTGAGAAAAATCATGTGGTTTTCGCATATTTTCTTTTTTTTTTTTTTTTATTTTAGAAAGCCCTTACTTAGAGGACAGGCACCACATCATATGAGCCAATAACAATAAGGCAGTAAGATAATTTTGATCATTCAAAAATAATCACCTGTTTTCTACTGGTAGAAACACTAAGAATTTAACCAGTGTTTGTATGAGATATAAAAATATAACTCTAATATTGATGGTTCCTCATTTACTTGGGAAATTTGGGGTTCTAGGGTTCCAAATGGTCCCAGTGAAGCCAGAAAAATTGGATACATCATAATAAGTTGAGGGAAAAGTCCACAACATTGTAAATAACCTCACAAACCAAAATTCTGCCAAATCCCAATTTTCCTGTGTTTAGGGCACAATGAGGTCCTCAATGCTACCCAAAAACCTGAATATGCCAATTTCACCACATTCACACAGATCTCACTTGATTTTGGCTGTCTTAGTTACTATTTTAACAAATTTTTATTTTCTCCCCCTCTTTGAAGCTGCCACCCACTTTGAGAGATTATATATTAATGCATCGTTTATATTTAATGATATAATAATTTATTTAGGGCCACACAAGTCCTCATATCCATCTGTGTTAGACGGTGGAAAGTGACATCAAATGAATGTGGCTGGAAAGGATATGGTGGATATGTTGATATATAGATGGTAAAAATGTTGTCATATGATGTATCTCTTCCTGTCTTTCTTTCAGTACCCCATCACTATACTCATCCTCTTTGTCGGAGACATCTATAGTCTACTGAACTTTATGAGTTTCCTGCGTTGGCTCTTTATCGGCGTTGCCGTGGTCGGCCTCATCTACCTCCGTTACACCCGCCCTGACATGCCCCGCCCCTTCAAGGTAACAATTTAATGAAGCCTTTCTTAAATTGATGCATATTTTATAGAGAATTAGACTAAAATCTTCACAACATCCAAATTGGTATTCTAATGGTTAGGATACTCGACTCTGGACCAAGAGGTTGTGGGATGGAAACCTACCTCCAGCACTACCATTATTGGTTCTCTGAGCAAGCCCCTTAACCACAGATTGCTCTCATGGAGATTGTCCCTGAAATTAATAATTGAAATTCAATCTGGATGAGAGTGTCTGCTAAATGCCATAAAATACCATTTGTTTTGTCATGTCCTGATCCCATCGGACCTCTAGGGGGCGCATTCCTACCACTTGTCTTTAATATATGCCCTTACCCTTTCAACTCCATACTGGGTTTGATAATTGATTAATCAGTCTCCTTTTTCCAATTAATTGATTGCCTGGTTGTTTTAAAACAGACAAAGAAAAAAGCAACTTGTTTAGAATGAGATTTAAAATGTGTTTCTAAGTGTCACGGAGTGTTAAGATGATCACAGATCACAGGGATTTAAGATGATCATCTGCAAAAAACCATGATCACTGGTTAAACATGTATCCGCAATATCTTGTGAAATGACAATTATAACATACAATGATAATTTTATGTTAATAATAAATATCTTTAACAGTAAACAATAATAATTTAGCTAAATCATTTATTAATAAAGTAATAACTCAAAAATTATGATTTTAAGGAAATTAAACAGTATAATTGCATGATTTGCTTTTTGTGGTTGTAGTGTGGTGTGTTGCTTATGGACCATCACAAAATCACAGAACTGTGTTTAACCGAATAATGTTGAAATGTTTTGACTGGTAAAGATATGTTTGGTTGTGGTGCACTGTGTACTGTGCTGTGTTGTGTTCACAATGACAAATAATCACTCATTTTCAATTTCAATCACACAGTCATGGCGATTGAATGATGCTGGTCTATCTCGTATCTCGATTTTACTTTTTTTTAACATTAACATTATCTAAATGGGGGGGAGGGGGTATGTATTGTAGCTACACATTCACCATCATAATCACTTTGCTGCTAAATTAATTCTGAAAGCAACAGTGAAAGAATTTTAAAAACAGATCAGAACTGGCCAAAGGTACGGAGCTGCCTTTTTCACTTGCAGTGTGTAATGTCCTTTTTTATTAAATGCTGAAGCTCTCTTATGGTGGGTCAAGGTGAGATGGAGAGAGAGCAATGGATAGAATGAATCCTTTTAAACATTAACTACAGTTAACCCTTTTGAAATGTAAATGAATTAGGATGAGTCTCTCGCCTCACTTCTCTCTTTTATTCCCTCTCTCTCCCCATTCCAGGTTCCAATCTTCATCCCTGCTGTTTTCTCCCTTACCTGCTTCTTCATGGTCTTCTTGTCGCTCTACTCCGACCCGGTCAACACGGGCATTGGCTTCGCCATCTCACTTACAGGAATTCCTGCGTACTACATCTTCATCGTCTTTGACCGAAAGCCAAACTGGCTCCGCAAAATCATAGGTCAGGGTGTGTCATTCTGAAGTTTACCACGTTTATATAGTATGAAAAGTGAATCTCTGAATTATAAGAGTAATCCATTTTTAATTCAATCTATATCTTTTTAGATTTTTTTTGTTAAAAGTTTGAAGTTGTTTTGAGATTTTGCTGAAATTAAAAATATAAAATTTCACATTTTAATAAATCAGACATTGTGATTATGCTAGATTTGTATTAACCTTGTGAGAGCTCAGCCTCATAATTTTTCACCCTTTATACAGTATATATATATGAAAACAAAAAAGAAAAAGACACTGTTGGGTTTGTCACATCAAATATATACATAAATGTGCTGCTCCAAACAATATAAAACATGAATATCTAGCTGTTACAATAAGCCTATAAATAAAAGATAAAAGAATGCTCAAAAACAGCAAAGATCTCAAAAGGTTAGTTTTGGCCTCCATATCATTCCAAGGTCATAAACACAGAACTGCTGTGTATTGCAGTAAGTGTTTTGTAGATAGTAATCTAACACTGAGTATCTGTGTTATGTTGCAGACTCCACCAACAGATCACTACAGATCCTGCTGGAGGTGGTCCCTGCGGAGAACTGACCCTTCCCTGAGACCTCCCTCCCTCATCTCTGTCTCCCTCCTTCATTCGCCTCTGTTTTATAGAACAACTCTTCCTTCATCCCTTGCTCATCTTTATTCCTCTTTTATGTTTGATAGAAAATGCTCCCCTGAGCGACCCTGTCTAGCTGTCTCCCTCTACAAGGGAGAATGAGAAAGACCCTTTTTTTGGTGCGGGGTGACACTCACCTCTCGCTGTCCTCGTAAACCGGCATCTGGTGTCGTGCTTGCTGGGATTTTCAGGTACCACTTTCAACGGGCACCTCATGTTATTTTGCAACGATTTTCTAATACCAGCTACGAGATGGTGATGCTGCACCAGTAGACACAGAATTTGGCATCCTTAAGCTGCCTTACAGCAGATACAGGTACAAGCCGAATGCAACACACCAAACCCAGGCTGCGTTCGATAAAGCAAGCGCTGTGTAAAATTTTGTAGCGAATGCCTAGGAATCAGAATAACATTAAGAATTACTCTGTAGTGATGCAATACAAAACATTTTATTGCAGCTCACTGTGGTTTAGAAGCAAAGATGGCTTTTTCATGCACTTTCATTTTCTTTAAGGCTGCCAAATCTCTTTACAAAAGTTTCTGAACGTTAGAAGGATGATTTGGGAAATTTAGGAATGTTTTAGGCAGATCCTATATAGATTTTATTAGATTTGCATTGAAATTGTCCTGGGTACACTAAGGAGAGATTAAAATTTCTTTCTGTGCTTAATTTAACTCTCATAATTTTGAGATGACATAGTTAAAATGTCTTTATTACGTTCAAGGACGTTCAGGAAAGTGATAACTTTATTAGCTGCGAAGAGAAAATAAGGGATGAATCTCTAACGTACTTCAATAGATTCCTCCAACACGTGCTGCTTGAAGTAAAAAAAGGTATGCTACCTAAAACTAGATAAGCATTGTTGTTAGAAACTTAATGTAAGGTATTAAGGTGGAGGCTTTTCAAAAACAGTTTGATTTTTTCTATTAATTAAGTTGAAATGCCTCTAACTTTAGCCTTAACAATTTTGTAACACTTGTATTAATTTGATGAACTTTGCAACAGCAGAGACATTTATTTTCACTGAGGGTCAGGCAGGACGTAAGTCCAAGTGAATGCCTGAGTGGCTGGCATCTTAAATGCCTCCGGCTCTGCTGGAAGGCCAAACGCTTGTATGAATAGGGGCGTGTTTATGAAAATCCATCTTCATCCTGCTGTGATGGAGCTGTGACTTCTATTAGTGTTTACATATCCACCTCTACACCGATCTACACACTATTCAGCTCGCCTGCCTCAAAGGACAGAAGAAGGAGGCCATGTGGTTGAAGATTTTCTGTAAAATTCTGCTAAAACTCTTGAGCCATTCCTCATTTCTTCACATTTTGGTTCCACAGATCAAGACTTTGTTATGGTTGTTATATTGTCTCATTTTTTTTGTATAATGTAAAGACACGAGAGATGGCTTGAACTTTAACACATTACTTTTATTAGCTTGTTTTAGTTCGGTCTCAGTCGTTATTGGTTAATCAGTCACACCTGTTGATTTGTCTTCCTAAGCCCTGCTGTTTTTTCTGGTTCTCTCTCAATTTTGGAGTCAAGTCACTTACTCTCTAGCGTCTGTTCTTTCTCTGAAGTTCTAGTTCCATCTCTTGTGCATTGTTTGTCATGCCTCATCATGTTTTTATTTTTTTCCTCTTCTCTTCCTTCTACCTCCCTTAGCTTTACAGTTTTTTTTGCACCTCATGGCAGTTTTCTTTTGTTCTTAAGCCCCCCAGAGCCAGGATTTCTTCCTCAAGTTTTCTAGTGAAGGGTGTTTCTTTTATTATTTATTTATTTGTTTGGGTTTCCCTAATGGTCCCCTTCCTGTTCCAACATGATTGCACACCAAGGCACAAAGCAAGCTACATAAAAACATGGAGGAGCGACCACAACCCAATAAAACACCTTTGGGGTGAATTTGAGCTAGCCAGGCGTTCTTGTCCAACATCAGTGGCTGACACAAATTCTTATCTGGAAAAACAGTCAAAAACCTTGGGGACAGCTTTCCCAACAGAGTTGAAGCTGTTATAGCTGCAGAGGGTGGGCCAACTCCATATTAAAGTCCAAGGAGTAAAAATGGGATTTCATGAGTGTGTAAAGGAAGGTTTCCCAATACTTTAAGGTAAAACAGTGGTATGATTGAGTAAGACTCTACGCCAAAAACTCTTGATCCATAACCAAATATTCTCTCAGTAGGCCACCACCAAGACTTTGTTTTCTTGGTGTACATCCTCTTCACACCTTAACTTTGTTTATCTTAAGTTTTGGTAAAAACAGTTTGCTTGAAGAAATGGAGAAGTAAGAAATGTCAGAGAGGGCGAGAAGGTGTGATGTGATGTTATATAATCGATAAATAAGGCTGTTTAGCACTAAACACTGAAAAACTGTCTGATGCCACGTTATCATGAACTTGGTTATGCCATCTCTGCATGAAGTATGCCAAGGTCCTAGCTTCTTTGTTTGTTCACTTATTCATCTGTTACCATCCAGCAGTTTGTCTTATTTGCTGTAACGTTCAAACCAGCGTTATGAAGGTTTACACATAATGGCACTGGCGACGGGATCGGAATTTGCACATCTTTTTTCGTACTGTTCACGACGGAGAAATAAGAAAATATGTCAACTTCTATTGGAGGAGTAAAAGAGACATACTACTCTATAATAACTTATAGACTATGTCTATATCTCTCTAGTCACTCACAAAGAGTCAGATTTCAGCAGGAATGGTGTTGTTCATTCTTTTGGAATGAATGCAGTTTTTATTTAATTTCAAATGCAGGTCCAGTATAGAAGCACGTGAAGGGACACTTCTAGCATAAAATACTCATATCCAATGTTTTGTATAATCAAGGTTCTGGACAACAATGTTAGCACATTCTTCTTTAGAAATTACAATTATAATATAGGTTTAGAAATGTATGTGTTAGCTTTGTATAAAATAAGGCGACTGTCAGTTTTGTACTATGATGATGTCAGTGAGGAATGCTGGAAAGAAATGTTGGTTTCAACATTTTGTTTAGGGCCGAAACAACCTTCAAGAGCTCTAAAACAGAGATTAAGCTGCTCACAGTTGAATTGTTTCTGCATAGGTCAGTTGAGTGTATATTTGATGGAGTCCGTTATGTGGTTTCTACACAGGGGAAATTTGTTTTATCCATAAATTTAGAAAATATTGAGTAGTTTTACTGAACTGCGTTCAGAATAAAACTTGCAACATTCTAATATTGCTCAGCACAGCTTGAATGAGTAGTTATGGCCAAATGTGTAGAGATCCCTTCTTTTTTACTTACAGTGTATACATTTGCTGCATTTAGATAAACTTTATAAAGTATTGACTTTTTTTTTTTTTCATTTTCACTACACTTGGAGAGTGTCCTTTGTTTTCCAGCTGTTTACTTGAGTATTTTTGAGCCACAAAAATTCTATCTGAATGTGGTTCTATGATACAGTTATTTTCTATGAATGTAGAAAACTATGTAGATGTATATTATATTTAGGTCTAACTAGAACACATAACTTTACATTCAGCTTTGCCAATGTTAAAATGTTAATCATTTTTGACTGACATTTATAAAATATGTTAGTATTTATATCATTTTTATATCATTGTGAATGTTGATATACTAATGTCTAAAGTTGTGGTACTAACTAATGGTTAACTAACTTTTATCTGTCTGCTATTTATGTATGATGTATCATTTTTGTAAATAAAAGCTTGTTCCTTATTGTTAATGGCAATCATTTATTTTTTATACTTATGATGAAAATGAACATTAAAATTCTTTTGAATAGGGGATTTTGATGCTGGACTATGTGAAGAGAAAGTGGTTAAGTTTCATGTTGAATAATAAGTATTGTAAATATAGAAGTTTTTGAATACAGTATTAAAGGTAACAAACATAGAAATACAAAATTAGAAATGTATTTTTTTATTATTTCAACTTTTGATATACTAATTTACTAAATTCAAAGCTGACATAATGTTTTATCATGTGACATAATGTGATGCAATGTTATCACTGAACTAAGGGCTGGGACATTTTTAAAGTTTCTCATGTATTAGACCTCTATCCTTGCAAGCAAATATTAAGTCAAGTCATGTAGCCATGAACATAAAAACAAAGATAAAGTAGCATCCTCCTGGATCATATACTATTTATAGAGTATAGAGCACATGTAGTACAAGTATGGTATATTTATACTATATACTATATACTTTTTATAATATGTATATTATACTTACTGTATGAATACACTACATATAGAAACTGTGCAAATGCACTTGCAGTAAATGGTGTGGCAGTTGGTAGCGTAATGGTAAGGGATTTAGCCCCTTGATCGAAGGTTCCTGGTTCAAGTTCCGGACCAGTAAATGTACTACTGAGGTACTCTTGAGAAAATTACCATCCCCAAGCACCAAAAAATGCCAACTACACCTTCATGGATACTTAAATTTTTTAAAATATTGTTCAAATTGTGCAAATGTGTAAAGTGAAGAAACTTTGAAAGAACGTGATTCTAAAAGAGTCTAAAAGATAGTAAAGGTAGGCCTGGTGAGGACATTTTTAGTATTTGAAGTCCTCTTGGGGAGAAAACTGCTCTTCTAGAAAAGTCTAGATTTAATCTGTGAAGCTAAAAGTGGTAAAAGATTTTGTCTGTGAGGTTAGAGTTAGGGTTAGTTTAAGTACTGTTTACATCAAATCATTCTAGGAGTCAAAAAGAAAGGCCTCACAATGATAAAAAAAAAACACATCAGTTGAGTGTGTGAGGGAGTAAGAGATGAGTGTGTGTTAGAGCAGTATGTGGCAGCATTAAGTGTGTGTCCGCTGCCACATGGCTGTGTCTCTGTACACCCTGAAGACAGCGATCGATGAACAGATTTCAACGTACAGAGCCTACGGCTTTCGGGAAAGACATCAGTCGATGAAATAACAGAGGAAATGTTTAAAAATGTGTGTGTTGAGAGAGAGAGTGTGTGTGTTGCTGTTTTCTAAAGGGCTGGTTTTGGCATTTGAAGGGGATTTGGGGGCAGAATGATTGATCCATTGCAGTAGGATGATTGTATTATTCCTTTAATGCCATGGAGAGAGAGAGAGAGAGAAAAAGAGAGAGAGTAACAATGAAGATGTGCGACTTTGCAAAAGAGGGAAGTGTTTTTCTTTTTTCACTCACACACTGATATCATCCATCTTCATGTCTGTGAGTAATGTTTGTGTGTTGCAATCACCATGCCCCCCTACACACACACACACACACACACACAACATACACACTGCATATCCGGTATCACTTACTGTTCAGTTGACTGGTGTTGCTCAGCTGTTGCAGTCAGATTGTTTTGCCACTGTAATGGTTTTGGCCGAAGTCTCTCTCTCTCTCTTACACACACACTCTCACACTTTTACACACACACACACACAAATACAAACACACACACACACACACACACCCACACAAACACACACACACACACACACACACACACAAACACACACACACAAACTATTTGGTATGCAGGCTTACTATCCTTCTTTTGGACAGGTGCCAAATGCAACTGCATTGAGCAGATTCTGGCTTCATGAGTGAGGTGCCATCATGGAGGGTGTGTGTAAGTGTGTGTTTATAAACGGGGACTGTTTGCTCACCAACAATGTGGGAACCTGTGTCATTGTGGGGGCATAAAACCCACAGAGTTAATACCTATTTAATACCTACCTTAACCTCCCCTTTTAAAGTCCCCATTGTGCTCATATGCTTAAAAGTGTGTGTGTGTGTGTGTGTACATGTATTTATCGCATTGTCCCCTAAAATCACTTTTATCTGTTTTTATGGCTTTGTGGGGACATTTGAGAGGTCCCCATGAGGAGAAATGACTTTATAGAAAATGTACTAGTTTTATTTGAGAAACTAAAAGAGGTAAAATATGTGCTTTTGGTTACTGAGGTTAAGGTTAGGGTTAGGATTAGGTGTAGGTGTAAAATTATGTACTTTAGTTATTATGGGAGTCTATGGAAGGACCTCACAAAGATTGTAATACAAGGCTGTGTGTGTGTGTGTGTGTGTGTGTGGGTGTGTGTGTGTGTTTGTAAACCACCTTAATGGGGACTTTAACCTGGTTGGACACTAATAAAGCAGCATTACTCAGAATTTTCATTCTTATTATATTTTGATTTCATATTCATATAAAAGTGTGTGTGTGTTTATAAAATTGGGCCTGAATATAAAGCGTATGCAGTCTATTTACAGAGTGTTGAGAATTTGCTTGACATGAAGATCTTCATTATCTTTGGATGCAGTTGCATAATTAATTTCATTTAAAAGTGTCAGAATCCATTGTTTATGTGATATCAACAGTAATCACTTGATTTGTTTTTTTTCTCATAATTAATATTGTTTCGTTGCTTCTTGCATCTCAATTCCCTCTTCCTGCGGGTCTACCACTGACTCATCTTCACTGTGAAGTACAAGCTCGCTCTTTCTCTCTCTCTCTTTCTCTCGCTCTCTCTCTCTCTCTCTCTCTCCCTCTCTCTCTCTCTCTCTCTCTCTCTCTCTCTCTACTTATTCTGTCTCTCTAACTTTATCTTTGTTCTTTTCTCTCTCTGTCTCTCCTTCTATCCTGCTCTCCGCCTTTGTCTCTTTCTCTTCTTGTCACTCTTTTGTCTCCTTTCATCTTTTTCTTCCTCTCTTCTTTTAACTCCCTCCCTCGACATCTCTCCCCCCTTATCTTTCCTTATCATCCCCTTCTTCCTGTTTCTGCCTCCCTCTATCTGTTCTGTCTCCTCATCTCTCTCTCTCATTCTTCCCCACTTTCTCACTTTATCTTACAATCACTCCCTCTCTACTTTTTTCTATTTCTTCCTCTATCCCTCTTTCTGCCTCTCAATGTCTTTCTCTCTCTCTTCTTCTCTCT
>JAVGVS010000085.1:195000-220000 GCA_032718565.1 Distichodus sexfasciatus
GGTAAACACCGATCCTGAATTTGTCACACTTCACATGTGAACTCTGACTCATTTCTTATCCTGCCAGTTCAGAGGAAATTAAAAGGAAGGAGATTATAATCTCAGGCTATGTAAACATCATGGTTAAATGCTGTTAAAATCTTTAAGCAGCAGGTTACTGTATGTCAAGGTTTTAAGACTTTTGATTTAAAGCTACAATTAATAAATAAATTTTAACTGTGTAATAGGTTTATTATTATTACTTCAGTTATAACTCTAACTAGAAGTATAAAACTGTTTAAGAATGGTTGTTAAAATGGTAATAATCAAACATATAATTGGCCATATATTTGGACATCTGCTACACAGATTATACAGATTATTAACACCAACGCTGAAGCTTGTATTATTAGCACAGGCAAGCAACATTTTAATCTCAGTATGAAAATTACAAACTGTGCATCCTGTTTTTTTCTGTAGTTATTAATGTGATTTGTATGCATAATATCTGGATATAACTAAGTTAGGGATGCATATATACTTGGCAATAAAATGGCATTAAAACATGTCGACAAGTTACAGTTTTAAAGATGGTCAAAACCCACCCCTCTAAAAAAATATATGGTACGGAGCAAACGTTTTGAGCCACCCCTCATGTCTTTATATTTTGCTAGGAACATGAGAATAGGTTCAGTTGCAACATGTGGAAATGTAGTTATGTATTTTTATCTGATTTTTATTCCACACCCTTTCTCTCCACACACTTTTTATTCCACACTACTCCTCCCACAGTTTTTTGCTAGAAACTCTTAAACATGTGGCCTATTACAGTGTGGGGTGCTTGTTGGGGCAGTTGGTAGCATTACGGTTGGACGTTCGCCTCATAATCAGAAGGTCGCCGGTTCGAAACCCAGGACCGATAAAGTTACCACTGAGGTGCTCATGAGCAAGGTACCGTCCTCAAGCATTGCTCCCCGGATGGTGCCCTTGTTAGCTGCCCACTGCTTCTTCATGGATGTGTCAAATGCAGAGGTCATATTTCACTGTGCTGTGGTGTGTTCACAATGACAAATAATCACTCACACACTACATTTTTTTTTTTGATACATGCACTCGTCATGCAAATTCTGTCCATTATTTTTTGTCCATTCTTTCCCCATAGACTAACATTCAGCTCAAATATTGATGCTTCACTGCACGGTCGCCACCAAATTCAACAAGATTTGAGGGTCTGTGGAATTCTTCATATGACCTGTGCTCATCTTTTTCATCCATTTTTTTCATGTATTTTTCCCATAGGAACCCATTCATTTTCTTCAGTTAAGAATGCATGGGATTTGAAAAGCTTGAAAGCTTTCCTTCACCTGTTTTCACACGACAGTCAACACTTTTCTTATGCCACCTCAGGCCACCTCACTGAAGACATATCACAATCTGTTTCCACCCGCACTCACTTTTTCTTGCTTTTATCATCCCTCATTCTTTCCCCATTCACTTCCTGCATTTTAATCAATGTCTTTCATGTCACAGCCACAAAACTTGAGCCACAAAAACATTGGCATTTTCTTGTGGAAATGCATCTCTTATTCCTCAAGACAACATTAAAACACTAGAAAGTCTGGCTCTTTTAACGTATGAAGAATACATTAAAATATGAAGAAATGAGTGGTGGCTCAAGAGTGTTGCACAGCACTGTATGTCTAAACAAACTAACGATTACATTTACAGCACTTAATTGACACTTTTATCCAGAGCAACTTCTGTTTTTATTTATAGGGATACTGTCTCTAGAGAAACTTGGGGTTAGAGGTTTTGCTCAGGGAGCTAATGTTGGTACTGCTGGAGGTAGGACTTGAGCCCATGACCTTCATGTCTAGAGGCGAGTATCCTAAACTCCAGACCAACCATGTTCTAGCAGACACAAAACCTTTCAGTTATTTTTTGAGATCTCTTCTGAGTACCTGAGTGTTGTCTGTGAGTGGACACAATTAACATTTGTGTTACTTCCAAATTTCAGGTAAAACAGTATTAGATGCTTTTTAAGCCATTTTCTCCGTCATCTATGGAAAACCAACAGCAGGCAAATGTCACAGGATGTGGTATAGAAGTGTATATTTCTACTGCTATATGACTATACATATCCGTCCTGGATGTTGCAAGAGCATTACAACAGACTGTGCAATGTCTGACAGGATGCACACACTACGTAAACCTTCCTCTTTCCTTTAAATACCTCATCGTCTATACGATACAAATCCAGATGCAAACTCAACCAACCTTACACACATGCACACATAAGACAAGAGAACTCAGCATCACACAAAGCTTCCAAATGAATGTCTACGAAGAAATGGCACCCTGGTACCCACCCAGGTACCTGGTCACGACCCCCAGTCCAGAGGTACACAGATGTCCGAGATGGGTAAACAGCAAGATACAGCCCAAACTGAGCCCAAAGTGGATTTGTGGACTGCTGGTTGTGGTTGTGGTCATAGTGTTTTCTGCAACGATCATCCTGAATTTGGTTTTGCGGAATCCTCAGTCATGTCACTGCGACCAGACGAGGGATCTGCAGAGGATGCTGCAAAAAGGATGGATTTATTTCAACTACAGCATTTATTACCTGTCCATGGAGAAGACGACCTGGATGTCGGCCAAAGAAGAATGCAAAAGAATGGATGCCAATCTGGTGGTGGTTAACAGCCAAGAAGAGCAGAGAGTTATCTATGATCTTTGGTATGATGAAAAACGTGCAGGAACGTGTTGGCCAGAGGTTTGGATTGCCAATGAAGATGAAGGCTCGACGCAAGACGGTGGTCAGCCATGGGAAAATCGATCCCTAGTACTCGAGTGTCCCTCACTGTCCAGAAATAAACAGAAGGCATTGTGTGAAAAAGTACGTTGCTGGGTGTGTGAGAAGCGTGTTTAACAGTGCTTGGAATGATAATGTTAATAACAAATATCTGGTGAAGGCACTCGGGAGGAAATGTTTATAGGTGAGGAAATGTATAATAAACCGATGAAAATGTCACCAATTTTACTTAAGATGAAATATGATGTGTCTATTTAAAAAAAAAAAAGTGGATAAATTTGGTACTTGGTACAATGCAACTATGTTACTGCAAGTTTAACATGTGCAGCTTTTGTAGCAACCTTAACTTTAAGTCTGAGATAAGTGTATATTTAATATCGAGTCCAGCTATCTTTGTGCATCTTTATCTTTTATGTCTTTAATATACAAATGCTTGAAATTGTTAATGTCGATAATGAATATCTGGGTAATGAAAGTGAATTTTACCTTGTTGATAATTATTTAATGTCATTTTACTGTGCACTTTCACACAAATCAATAATTCTTCCGAAACTAGCAGTAGAAATAAGTAATGACTAATTCGAATTAGGAAAGAAAAAGACAAATTAAGAGAGAACTAAAAATGATATGCACAATGTATGCAATCCAAGAAAACCAAACATTTTTGATTATAATGACAAGAGTTAAAAATTTTAAGGGTGTATATGGTACAAAATGTTGGTGAAGGTGTTGCTGGGAAGGGAATATTTCTAGGAGAGAAATTTCAAGATAATGCAAAGTGTGATATTTTTATCTAAATTTCTCTCTGTGGTGCGAAAGAAACACAGTGGTGGATGTATTTCTGGTCTATGATTACAATTATTCACTGCAGAAATGTGGCTGGTGTGAAAAATTGGGAACAAGCATCCACGCAGGAATTTAATAAGTTTTTATTTTTACAAGTTTTTTTTTTAAATCAATAAATAAATAAAACCTGTTATATCACAATTGTTACCTGAAAAGAAAACAATCTTCAGTTTTAGTGAAATGATAATAATTACACGTAACTGTGTGTACCTTATTTCCTGTGCATTTGTCTTTAAATTCTAGTTTTACACGGACAGCACCATCACAGGATGAGAAAACAATTTTTCATAGTTTCCAACTCTGTTTTATTTCACCTTTTTCACAAATACATTTTATATATTTGTGTATATTATATATTATGGAATTTGTTTTGTTTGTATATTGTTTATGTTTTAGCTTGGAAAATATATTGTCTTAAATATGAACTTAAAAGTAGCAAACTCATGTTGTTCATTCAAGAACCTTTAATTGGTGTAGAAATGTTGCAATGAATGGAAATTTCATCTTTATCACTGAAAATACATATTTTCTCTTTCTTTAAATGCATTTCAAGAGTTATTAAACATTTTTGAAACCTCATAATGAACAAATAAAATGTTAAACTTTGACACACTTGTGTTATTTTATTAAAGAAAATGTGCATATTTTAAGGTAAATTTGTCTAGTGCAGCTATGTTAGTCCACCTCTTATATCTGAGTATCTGAGTCAAGTTATGTAAGTACACCTTTAATGTTGAACTATTATATATTACTTAAGTCCAGCTATGTACCTATGTTCTACCTTTAATATCGATGTACCTTTAAGATCTGAGTCCAACTTTCATAGTACACCTTTAATATCTGATTCTTGCTAACTTAGTGCACCTTTAATATCTGATTCCTGCTAACTTAGTGCACCTTTAATATCTGATTCCTGCTAACTTAGTGCACCTTTAATATCCGATTCCTGCTAACTTAGTGCACCTTTAATATCTAAATCTACCTATGTTAGTGCACCTTTAATATCCAACTTACTTAATCCACCTTTAAAATCTGTGTCCAGCTAAGTTATTGCACCTTTTATCTTTAAGACCACCTATGCTACTGCACCTTAAATTTCTGGGTCTGGCTATGCTAGTTCACCTTTAAAATCAGGTCTCTACTCTCTAACACAGCATGTTTGTAAAGAGTGCAAGACTGTGTTTGTGTTTTGCTGTTGCTCTTCTCTCTGTCCTGGTTGGCTGAGCTGACCTAAACCCTGCCAATTCTGGCGACACACACACACACACACACAAACTGCGGACTGGACTTTGTGACCGGCCCGGTCCTGCCTGTCTGAAGGTGTTAGTGAAGGTTCACTGTTCCCTGCCTGCTGCACGTCTACTCTCATTACCTGTGTCATGCGCACACGCACACACACGCACACACACACACACACACACACACACACACACACACACACACACACAGATACTGCATTTCTACAGCACAAACAAAGAATAAAATCTCATTTACACACTCTTCTGTCTACTATGAGCTGCATTCAAATCCCTTTTCTTTGGTCACAAAACATTGTCCATGCTTAGAGATAGCTTTGTGTGTGTATATATAATATAATTGTGTGTGTGAGTGTGTGTATGTATATCTGCGTATACATATTAAAATATGGCCTCATCTGGGACTTGAAGTACCTCCAGTGAACAATGTGAGCAATGTAAGGTCTCTCTGTGCGTACAACGTGTGTGTTTGTGTGTGTGTGTGTGTGTGAATAGAAATAGAGATCCCCTGCTGACTTCTCCATTTTATGCTATAAAAATGCTGATTCACCTTGTATAACTTTTTTAGTCTACACCCACACTCCAGAGACTGTCTGCATGTGTGTGTGTGTGTGTGTGTGTGAAAAGCCTGTGGATTAAACACAGATATAAAATTAACCTCCCCAGCAGGACAGCACTGTGACACACATTTCTAGGAATCCATGCACATCCCTTTAACACTGAGCGTGTGGGTGTGTGTATGTGTGTGTGTGTGTTTCACAGGTAGTCAAATGCGCAGATTTTTGCAAATGTGTGTATGTCTGTGTATGTATGTGTGTATTACAGTTTGTGTGTAACACTGCAGGAGTTTGAATATAGCTCCTAAAATATTTTGAGGGCTCTAAGCCACCAAACAAAAAAACTTGTGAATTCAGGATATGAACACACTATACACAGTGGTGCATGAAAGTTTGTGAACCCTTTAGAATTTTCTATGTTCCTGTAAAAATATGATTTAAAATATCATCTGATTTTAATCTGACCTGAATCCTAAAATAGATAAAGAAAAACCAATTGAATAAATTAGACAAACATATTATACTTGATTATTGATATACTGAGGAAAATGATGCAATATTACATATCTGTGTGTGGCAAAAGTAGTTGAAAAGAATTTGAGGGTGTAATTAGAGTCAGGTGTTTTCCAATCATCTGGTGATTATCAAGGTGTGATTGGGATCTATCAAAGCCTGATCTTCACAAAAATGTGTTTGGGGGTGTATCATGGCACTAAAAAAAGAAGAAAAATAGGTGTTGCGGCTCATCAGGCTGGAAAGGATTACAAATCCATCTCTAAAATGTTTGGACTCACAGATTGTGTACAACTGGAATAAATTCAAGACTACTATCACCCTCTCCAGGACTGGTGAACCAACAAAGATCACTCCAATAGCAATGTGTGTAATACTCAGCGATGTCACAAAGGATCACAAAGTAACTAAAGGCCTCTCTCACATTGGCCAATGTTAATGTTCATAAGTCCACCATCAGATGAAGATGGAACAACAGAGGTGTACATGGCAGAATTGCAAGGAGAAAGCCACTGCTCTCCAAAAAGAACAAAAAGAACATCTGCAGTTTGCTAAAGACCACGTGGACAAACCAGCAGGATAATGAAACAATGTTTAGTGGACAGATGAAACCAAAATAGAACTTTTTGGTTTAATTGAGAATTGTTATGTTTGGAGAAAGGAAAACACTTCACTCTAGCACTAGAACCTTATTCTATCTGTGAAACATGGTGGTGGTGGTAGTATCATGGGTTTAGGCCTGTTTTGATACAGCTGGACCAGGACAGCTCGCCATCATTGATGGAGCAATGGATTCTGATTCATGAATGAATTCTAAATGAAAATGTTTGGGCATGTTTCTGTGAGCAAGTGGGTCAAAATAAATACTATATTTTATTAATTATATATTTAATGGATCTTGTTTTCTTGTGTAATTCATTTTTAATTTGGACTTTCCCCACTGTGTCACTGTGGCTAGCAGTCACCATTCACTTTCATCTATTATTAGCAACATTAGCACCTCCGTCCCTACCTTTAGATGTCTGTGGGTACTAATTAGCTCAGTCAAAACCTCTTTATTAACTCAATTAAAATAGAGAAAGAAACTGTAGAGAATTTTGGGTCAAACGTCTATTAGGATGTCCAGTGTCTCCACTGATCATAAACCCCAATTAAGATTAAACTAACAGAACAAAACTTTATCCATAAAGAATTGGGCCTCCTTTTGCTCCTCTCCCACACGTCTCCAACTTTCCAAAAAAGAATGTTATGAAAAAGTTTGAACCAAGAAAAAGGCAAAGAGAGTAAGAAAAAAGAGAAAAAGATTTGCTCTCAATAGCAAGCCCCCAAGACCCTCGCCTTTGATTTAGTCATTAATGCAAAGCTGAACATTTGAATTATAAAGAGCTGCTCAAAACTCGAGTGGTGACTGAGAGAGCGGCAGAAGAGACAGAAGAGAGGAAGCGAGGGAGGAGAAAAAAAGAGAGGGGAGAGATGAAGAGAGAGAAGAGGGACGCCTTTGTTTTGTTTTGCTGCACATTAGAGGAACACCAGCATCTTTTTAGTGAATAGTGCCCTGATGAGAACCAAACGACTAAAGCGTAGGGTGATGGAGGTGATGTGTGTGTATGAGTGTGTTTGAGTGTGTAGGGGAGGGTGCTCGTTTGGTGGGTAGCTGGCTGGCGCAGATGTGTGCAAATCCACACCTCAAATGAGGCAAAACATGAGCCGCGGGATACAGAATAATGTGCGAGGAAGAAAATGAACATGCAGAGGAAGAGAGGGCTAAAAAGAAAAAGAAAAAGAGAGATAGAGAGAGAGAGCTGGGAGGAGAGCCACCCGCACACTGGGGAAGGGTCCTGACACTTTGACAGAAGTAATTGAACTAAAGCCGTCTTCTTCAAAACTCGCAGCTAAAAGTCCAACACAATTACAAGTGTTCAGATCACAGGAAGGAGTCTAGCAG
This sequence comes from Distichodus sexfasciatus, assembly GCA_032718565.1. Taxonomy (NCBI): domain Eukaryota; kingdom Metazoa; phylum Chordata; class Actinopteri; order Characiformes; family Distichodontidae; genus Distichodus; species Distichodus sexfasciatus. Next base: position 202,909 of record JAVGVS010000085.1, read on the forward strand.
TGCTCAGTCTCTCTCTCTCTTTCTCACTCCCTTTCTCTCTATCCATCTCTCTCCTTACGCCTCGCTTTGATTTTGACACCAATTAAATTTGGAGAGAGAGCATGAAAGCACCGTGAGAGAGAGAGAAAGAGAGAAAGAACGACGGCGACGTTTCCGGCTTTTTTCCCTCTCTTTTACTCTCTCCCAAATGAAAGCCGGAGCTTATTTAATTCCTCATTCCCGTCTCGCCTCCGAGACTTTGTTGTCACCCCGAAACAGGCTGGATCAGTCAATCTTTATTTGTCTGTCTTCTCCAGTGCCGGAGAGCCTCAGAAATCTCTTCGCATGTTCCAGGACCCTGGGGTCCCTCAAAGCCAGCCCGGGGCGACGCAAGCGAGACGGCAAACCAAAACCAAAACGGCAACTTTCCGGAGGGGAGCCGGAGAACTGAAGTGAGAAACGTGACCTGGCAATCAGGTGGAAGCTAAAATCAGAAACCTTTTAACCCTGTAATTGGCACTGTGTATGAACTTCTATAATGCATAGAATGAAGAATAGCCCACAAAAGTTGAAATTTGTTATGCTGCATGTAGGTTTTTAGTGTTAATATGGTGTTTGATGAGGTCTAATTGGCCAAAAAGGGTTTGGGCTCCTGAGCAGAACCCTAAACCCCAAGTTGCTCCAGGGGAACTGTCTCTGAAATAGCTCTCTTCATTATTATTTCTTCTTTTTCTTACCAAATAAACGCTTCATCTAGATTTCAAACCAAATATAATCAACCAGATGATAGGGACAGAATCTTTAGAATAATCTGCAATGGTTGTGTTACTTTTGTTATTATTGTTTGGTTCAAACCCATAACATTACTGTCCTCAACAGTTTTGGTTCCGGCACCACCACCCACAATTAATCAACCAATCAAATAGTCAATTAATCATCAAGGAACCAATTAACCAATGAACTTACTAATTAACCAACCAGCAAACTACCAAAAAAACAACCAATTACCAACCAAATCAATCTATGAACAAACCAACTAACAATCAATTAATCTATGAACAAACTATCAATTAATCTATGAACAACCCAACTAACAATCAGTCAATATATTAACAAATCAACTAACAATCAATCAGTCAATACATGAACAACCCAAGTAACAATCAATCAATCAGTCTATGAACAAAGCAACTTACAATCAACCAATCAACCAACCAACAAATCTATCTAGTGGCAATCCAAACCAATCAGTCTAATCAGTCTAAACTAATCAACCAAACATTCAATAAGCCAACCAACCAAGCAGGCAATCTACCAACAAACTAGTTATCAACAAATCAACCAATCAATCAACCTATCAACCAACCATCCAAACCAATCCATCTATTAACAAATAAACCAATCTTTCAACCAACCTATCTATCTATCTATCTATCTATCTATCTATCTATCTATCTATCTATCTATCTATCTATCTATCTATCTACAAAGTAATCAACCAACCAATCAATTATTCAAACAACAAATCAACCTATCAAAAACAGCCAACCAATCAGTCTATAAACAACCCAACCAATCAATCTATCTCTCTATCAACAAAACAACCAACAGTCACCCAACCTATCAAGAAATTTATCTATAAACAAACCAACCTATCAACCAACCAAGGATTATATCAACCTAGCAATGATCCAACCAATCAGTCAATAAAATAACCCACCACTCAATCAATCAACAAACCAACCAACCAGCCAATCAGTGTATTCATGAATGCCTTTGGTGGTGCTGTAAAATTAGCGTTCTGTACAGTTCAGACCCCTCCGCGGTTGGGCTGGACCTTGTGCACTGGGCACGGCTTGTATAAGCTATTTTTCTAATGACTGCCAATGCAGCGTCTGTGACCAATTCCCCCAGCGCTTAGCTGCCATGACTAAAGACCTTAACTCTGCATGCATTAGCATGTTAACCACAGGGGCTGAGCGCATGATAGCATGTGTGTTTTATCCGCTAGCTTGGATTAGTGCATCGCTTAAAGAGCAGCGAGAGATTGTGTGGGTGTTCTGAGTCCATTCTATTTTTAAAATTACATATGATGTGGAATTATATGTTCTGTATGGACAGGGTATATGCCTTATACAATCAAGGGTCTTATACACACACCACTACCATATCCCTGCTTTGTTGAGACTGAGCCATCATAAGCAATTCAAGTGGGCATTTGTGGTCACAAACTCACCAGTGATCAATAGCAATATCTAATAAATCTTATCACCTAGTCACTTTCTGTATAAATGCACACCTGTGAATAGAACTTTGTTATGGATATTCCAGTGTTGTAAGTGTTTGCAATTCTGGTTCTTTTGGTACCTATTTGTACATTTAATTTTTGTGACTCTGATTCCTAATTTGAACATTTGCTCTGCACACATTGCACCACAACCAAATGTGATCTCTGCATTTGACCCAGCAGTGGGCAACTTTTGGTTGCCCCAGGGAGCAGTGCTTGGGGAAAAAAAACCCTAAATCCTAAATAATCAACCTATCATGTAAACTAATTCATTGTTCTCAATATCAGTGCTGCCATTTCTCTACAAACCCACATACAGATCTCTCCATTTCTTATAGAGCCATTCTTAGTTCTCATGTTCTAATATTTCTGCAGTTCTTGCAGAACTTTACTCTAAAGAATAGAACACCAAAGTTAGCATTCGATGCACTGGTGTTTCAGACAATTTTTTGGTACTGCAAAGCATCTCTACAACAATCCAGAAACTAAGCCGAAACACTGCAACTGTTCCTGCAGTTTCTTATTGGGAGTTTAAGCAGACTATCACGGATCTCCTGCTAAGCCTCCAAGGGGGTTAAAACTCAAGTCAGAGGCTGGTGTGTGTGTATGTGTGTGTGTGGGCCGCATGGCTAGCTTAGCTACAGATCAGGACTTTATTCCCACTCCGGCTTTGCTGGTGAGCTCTGCCTCTGTCACTCATCTTAAATGGATTTCGCATTATTGCGGTTTTGCCCGGAGAAGCCAAGTTGCATCGTCCAATCGCACTTTTCCCATTTAGACATGACATTTCCACACTTCCACATCTCCTCTCTCACTTGCAATCTCACTCTCTCACTTTCTATCTCTCTCATCCCCCAAACACACAGCATACTGTGGCTGACGGATGGGTCTGAGCCTCAGGTCACTCCCTACTGCCTCGTTTCAACACACAAACACACAAAAAAGCAGTTTTTCCTTCTGTGACTTTGTGAGGACACCTTTCCTATCTGTTTAGAAGCTATACACCTACCAACCAATCAACCAATAAATAAATCAACAAAATAATAACTAAATCAACAAACCAACTAACTAACCAACATATTATTCTATCAACAAAGTAACAACCAACTTACAATCAGCAAACAGACACACCAATCAGTTATCAACAAACCAACCAATCAATCAAACCAAAGACCAATCAATCAACAAAAAAGCAACAAATCAATGAAAATAACAATAAATTAATCAACAAACCAACTAACCAATCAGTCATCAACAAAGCAACCAATCAATCAATTGACAAACACCCCAATCAATCTATCAGCAATCATGTAACAAACCAATCAATTAATCAACAAACCAGCCAACCAATCTATGAGCAAACCAATCAGTTACCAACAAATAAAGTAATCAACAAACAAGCCAACCAATCTACCAGCAAACCAATTAGTTACCAACACAACAATCAGTAATTACCAAACCAACTACTCAATCAACAAGACAACCAATCTACCAACAAACCAACAAATGATCAACAAACTAACCAATTAATCAACCAACCAACCAATCTGCTAATCAGTAGTCAGCCAACTACCAACCCAATCAATATATCTATCAACAAATCAATCAATCCACCAATTAGTCTGGTCATTTATCATGCCAATAAACACCATGGTTAAGGTTTAAAAGTATTTTTAAGTGTGTGAGGGTCAGATTATTTTGGCTGTGCCCAGCAAGCAGTGCTTGAGGACAGCATCTTGCTTATGAGTACTTCAGTGATAACTTTACCGGTCCGGGACTTGAACTGGCAACCTTCCGAGCACAAAGCCAACTCTGTAACTGTTACACTACCAGCATCCCCTCACTCATTTGAGAAACACTCAGGTACTTTGACAACATGCTATGTACATAATAATGAGTGTTGCAAAATCCTATGGCCGTCCCTAAACTCTAACCCTACCCATAAGCACAAATACATGTATATACACACAAGCACACACTCACACTCTCCTACTCTAGCCCCTGGTCTTAAGCTTCAGATGTTTTTATCTTCTCTGTAATAACCTCATTACTTTAGCAGCACCCCCCATACACACACACATACCACAACTCCCCAATCCCTTAAGGAAGCTGTGACCTTAAAACTGACCGCTGGTCTCCAGAGACGCAGCAAATAGCTGCCGGTGACAGTATTTAGACTGTTACACAAAAACATACCCCCGTTACTCTGCCATTGACTCGCATAATAAAATGTCCCCACAAGGATAGGAAAAGAATGATTCATAGTGTGTTTCTATTTTAGGTGACGGTCAGGTCCTCACAACCCCCTAAATACATGAACACATACAAACACACACTCTTGTATGACTACTTTTGTGAGGTACTTCCATTAAATCATATAATTTAATATGTCTCCACTTAGCCATAAAAATGACAAATGATAGATGTTTCCTATCTTTTAGGGGACAGTCAGGTCCTCACACCCCCCTAAGTACATGAACAAACACACAAACATACACACACACAATGGAATGTTGGCCATCTTGGCTGTAATCCAGTGGATGAAGTTGGGAGTCATTTGTGGATCACAGAGGTGTGTGTGGAGTTGGAGTGTGTGTAGAACAGAGAGAGAACCACTTTCTTCTTTCCACTTGTTCATCTTGATCCCGTACTGACTGCTTGGCTCTGATGTGAGAGTGTGTAGGAGTTTCCCCCTGAGTATGTACATTACAGTGTGTGTGTGTGTGTGTGTGTGTGTATGTGTGTGTTCTTTAGGGTGAGGGCTCTGTGGGGGTGTTAAAGTGGGGCATCCTCCCTGGTCCCCACGGCAACAGAGCTGTCAGGAAGAGTCGGGGAGTTATGCATCACCCTCTCCAAACACCAACACACACACCACCAACCCCTTCAACCCTTCCAGCTTTGACAGAACCCTCTTCATCCCTCATCCCCCCTCTCTCTTTCTTGCTCTCTATACATCACTCTCTTTCTGCATACCTCCCTCTATCCCTTTCTCTCTCCCTGCTTCTCTTTCTTTGTCTCTTTCTCTCCCCATCTCTCTCTCTCTCTCTTTTCTCTCTCTCATCATCTCTCCCTTTCACTCTCTTTCTCCATATCTCTCTTTGCTTCTCCTCTCTCCTACTATCTCTCCCTCTTTCTTTCTCTCTTTTTATCTTTCCATCTCTACCCCCTACATTTCCCCCTCTCTCTGTCTCTCTCTGTCTCTCTCTCTCTCTCTCTCTCTCTCACTTTCTCTGTTTCTATCTTTCCTATCCCCTAAATCTCTCTATATCTCTCTTTCTCTATCTTTCCTTCTCCCTCTCCCTCGTTCCAGCCCCCTCACTCTCTCTCTAAGTATCTCTGTTCATCTCTCTCCCATTTCTGTCTTTCTCTCCCTCTCTTCATCTTTCTCTTTCTTGATCTCTCTGAGTATCTCTCTCTCTGCAATGTTTAAGCAAAACCCCAATACACACTTTAACCCAGCCCTTTAATCTGCACACAGAAAGAAAGAAAATAAAGAGAAATAAAAGAAAGAAAAATGAAAGAAAGTGAAAAAGTAAACTAAGCGTTGATGTGAGAAACAAAAAGATTTACATCATGGAAAGACCTCACAACAACGGTGAAACCCAATTGTCTGTGTGTGTGTGTGTTGCATCAGTCACATAAAGGGACTCTATTGCACTGAGTATTGCCCTCTGCAGTAAGAGTATTGTCATCATCCTTGTACACAGGCGGTGACAGTGTGTGTGTGTGTGTGTGTGTGTGAACCCCACTGAAACCATATCAAAACTATTTTTATCTCCTTTCGGGTAATACACGTCCTATAGCTCCAGTTTTGCTGTAAACTGATGCAAAAAAAAATATTCCAGAACTTTCTTCTGGCTCCCACTGTGCTGTTTACATGCCTCTCACCGAGGGCTACCAAAGAGGGGAAAAAACAGGATTTTGGAGCTCTCGTGTGACACGGGACTCGCTTTCAGGCTCTGGCGTTGGCATCGACTACACCGGCTCTTACAGGCTACTGGGCAGTGATGGGGAGTAGCAAGATCCAAGTAGTGAAGCTACGAACTTAACTTCGTTTTTCAGTAGTATGTGCTTTAAAGGTCCAAATTTGTACTTTTTTTAAAGTTAAAACAGGTCTCCACTAAACATGTCTCTGAAGTAGTTTGCTGAAAATTAGGCATTTTGGCCTGCTTTTTACCCCTCTATTTTAGAACAGGCTGTTCCCACTCCGTAACAGGGGTGTAGAATGCACGGCGATAGTTTACCACATGTGAAAATAATCGACATGGCCGCTGCTAACAGACCATCCATACAGCCATACATGTTCAACACAACACTCCGCCTGTAGACTTCTTCATTGTCATTCCTACGCTGGCGCTTGTGAGAAAACATGGTGGATCAGGAAGCGCTAGCAGTTCTACCTGGTGGGCGGAGGTTCTCAGATAGGAGGGTGGAGTTATTCAAATGTCCCCTACTGTGATGTGGAAGTAGAGGAGAAATCTAAACAGCTCGTTTAAGCACATGATTTCTGACTTTAGTAAATTAATACTAACACAATTGACCTTTTTCTTTTAAAAATCAAACTTACAGTGTATGTAGAGGCAGTACAGACCCAAATTAATGTCCAAAGAACAGAATAGTGAATTTTTCATAATATGGAACCTTTAGGAGTAATTAAATACTTTTAAAATGCTGTACCTTAAGGGGTAACTACTTTTAAAATTTGGTAGCTTTAAAAGTAACTAGCTACTTTCAAAACCTTGTCGTTTTAAAAAGTAAGTAAATACTTGCTGTAAATAATGCTGTAGCTGAAAAGTAACTACTTATAAAATGTTGTAGCTTTAAAAGCAACTAACTACATGACACGCACCACAAATACACACACTACGCACACTCTAAAACTCATACACATACCAAAATACATTGTACAATCACACACACCCACAGACACACTCCAAAACACACACAAAGAGACATCATGCAAATACACACAGCTACGCACATACATATACACAGCAAAACATATAGTAAAACACACATACACACACTAAAACACACGTTCACCAATACACACCATACTCACACTTCTTTTAATTCTTTTTTTTCCTTCACTTCATTGGCTCTGTCTCACACACACACACACACAGACACACATAAATGAAGTGTGGTATCACTGATGTTTCAGGACTCTAGCCCCCTCACTTTCCCATAGCAATACATCTGCTTATCACAGAGGGCTCACAGCTTCCATACACACATACACACACACATGCACATCATAAAAGAGTGACACATCCAGAGAGAGCGAGTCAGGGAGAGACAGAGCGGGTGAAGACAGACAGGACAGAGAGAGAGATGTAAAGAAGAGAGGCAGCTTTAGCAGAGAGCATCATTACACATTTAGAGGAGCTTTGAAAAGTAGGCCAGAAGAAAAGTGGCCTAGTCCCCGAGCAGGAGCTCCCGGTGGGGTGGAGAGAAGGGGGGGGGGTCGACGCCGAGGCGGACCGCAGTTCACCACCAAAGGGAGGGAGAGGAGGAGGAGGAGGAAGAGAGTGACGCATTTACGCCTTAAAAAGGACAAAAAACCAAAAGAAAAACAGACTCCGGCTGAAAGCAAATCTCCATCCTTCAGAAAGTGCAGTTCCAAAGAAAGCCAACAAAATGCCCCTGTGTGCACACAGTAGTAGTTTAAAAAGCCAAGTGGGGAAATAACACACATGCGCACACACATACACACACACACACAATCATTTTGAAAGTACAGGCCTCAACGCGAGCACTTGTCTACAAGAATAATAAGAAAAATTCAAATATGTGAAACCAAAACATTTTATTTACATCCTGCTTTTACTAAAAAAGATTTTACCTAAAATGTGTGAAATGGTGTGAAAAATGTAGAAGTAATTACTGTGTGATACAGTATTTCCTCTCTTTCACACCTATGCCACCTGTGATGCTCCCAGTCACTGGAATTTCAGCCTGGATTTACTTCTCACTTTTTAAAAACTCATTAGGTTTCATTTTTCACTCAATCCTTAGTCTCACCTGTGACCCACCTGGTTATTCTTCTGTTATCTTGAACTATTGTTTCCATTCATAAAAGTAAATAAGTTAATTAATAGATAAATGACAACAGTAAAAATCTTCACAGAGTGTAAGTCACCCCTCTGCTTTAAAAGTAACTAAGCACCTAAAATTACTGAAGGTTTAAAAGTAACTAACTTCTTTTAAAACACAGTAGCACAAAAAGAACCTAGCTACATTTAAAATGCTGTATCTTAGAAAGTAATTACTTATAAAATGTTGCAGCTTAAAAAGTAATTTCTTATAAAATGCTGAAGCTTAAAAAGTAACTAGCTATGTTTAAAATGCTGTATATTAAAAAAGTAACTACTTATAAAATGATGTAGCTTTGAAAGTAACTACTTTTAAAACATGGCAGCCTTAAATGAAACTAGATACATTTAAAATGCTGTATTTTGAAATAATTACTTAAATTACTAATTACTGTAATTACTAAAATGCTGTAGCTGTGAAAGTAACTACCTACTTTGAATTTGCTGTAGCCTTAAAAGTAACTAAATACACAACACAAACCACAAACACACATCTACACACTCCAAAACACACCAACACACACACCAACCCACATATACTGTATACTCACAGCATTACAACACACATACAAACAAAACACATACGTGGTGGCAACAGTGTGAAAAATATAGGAATTACTGTGACTCCGACAATCCCAGTCACTGGATTTCCAGTTGTTTCACTCACTGCTTTTCACTGTTTTTTCACCTATGACATAGTCTCCCCTGTCTCTCATTAGTTTGCTATTCTTCTTTTGCTATCTTGAACTGTTGTTTCCAATCATTAAAATAAGTAAATAAAGAAGTAAATACATAAATAAATAAAAACAGTAAAAATCTTTACAGGGTGTAAATCACTCCTCTGATAACAAGTGAGGCTTAACGAGGAGACAGATCTCTCGCTCTGCCTCCCGCTCACACAGTCTTTTGCTAAAACAAAAAAAATCTAATCTTTTTGTTATCTTTTAATCTGCTAGATTTCAAACCTGTTCAGAAGTCACTGCTCTTTATCTCTTGACACAAAACTAGAAAAGTTGTTTTTCTTTATTGATCATAAGTTTTAGTGTTTATGTTTGCAAACCGCAAACTCTGTATTGCAGATGGATGTGTGACTAACAATGTCTGATTAATCACAGCAAAAACAACGCGTTTAAAATTACTCTGATTAATCACATGCCGAGGCAGCACAGTTAGTGCTGACGCCTCGCAGCATGAAGGTCCTGGGTTCAGTCCTGGATCGGCCTTAGGGCCTTCAGTGTGGAGTTTGCATGCTCTCCCCGTGTTTGTATGGTTTTCTCCAGGTGCTCCGGTTTCCTCCCACAGCCTCTTACTGTTACTGTTTTCCTCTCACTGTCCATCCAGAACAGTTTAAGAATGGTAATGATGTAAGGGTCAGGGTGTTTGCCACATGATCAGAAGGTCGCCCAGACCGGTAAAGGCACTGAGATACTCACGAGCAAGGGACCGTCCCCAAGCACTGCTCCCCAAACACTGCCCACGTTAGCTGACCACTGCTTCTTCTTTATTGGGTGAAATGCAGAGGTCACAATCCATTATGGTGCACTGTGTGCTGTGCTGTGGTGTGTTCACAAGTTTCAAAGTCAAAGTACTTTCACTTCCAAGTGACGGGACTAACATTGATGGAAAGTTATGGAGGAAATTGGCTATTAAAGGTGAATGTGTGACTAGTTGGGCACAAGTGTGTGTGTGTGTGTGTTAAAGAGTTGGCATTTGTGCTCATGAAATAACAGCCAACAGCACCAGAAGGGGCAGACGGACCACAGCATTGTGATTCAGATACTTTGTGTGTGTGTGTGTGTTGGAAAGCTAAGTGTGTGTGTGTTGGAAAGCTAAGTAATGTAGACGCCAATGCATGCATCAAAACATAACAGCTGGTGCATGACAGAACAATCAGTAAAAAAGTGAGACCACACGAAATGAAAAATGGGCAGGAAAATTGTGTGTGTGTGTGTGTGTGTGTTTGAGCGTGTGTGTCCTAAGCAAATCAACTCTATGCATAGCTCATCCATGCCTCAAACTACTCTGGACGGACTATAATTTATTTTGTGATGTGTGTGTGTGTGTGTGTGTGAATAATGGGCCGGTAGTACCATGTCAAAGTTAACTCTTTTCTCTTAACAAATGTAACACAACTTCACTCAGCTTTGCATATTTTCCACGTGTGGTTCGGATAAACGCGCTTATCTCATTACAGCTAGTCTCGTTTACTCTGTGCCTTTTATTCCTCCCTCGCTCCCTCCTTCCCTCCCTCAATCGTTCTTTCTCTCCGTCAGAAAAAAGGAGGATGAGCGAATCGTTATGTGCTGTAAATGACTCCACATCCCTCTCTCTCTCTCTCCCCCTCTCTCTCTCTCTCTCTCTCTGGATCCCTCTGATAAGACGTAACGAGTAAACAGGTGCATTTTCCATCTCGATTTCTCTCCCTCTTTTTCATCTCTCCCTCATCATTCCCTCCCTTCCTCGTTTGCCGCTTGTTCGCTCTGACTCGGGGAGTGAGGCCTGTCACAGAGATCCAAGCGTCTGCCTGAAATAATAAATAAGAGGCTTTTTGACTGCGATTCAAAGCGCTGATGAGGGATATGGAATTTTTATGAAATTGCAGACGTTTCTCGAGCCAGATGACACGCTTTCAAATTCCCTGAGATATTATATAAAAAAATAAAATAAAATTTAATAAATGAATAAAGGAGATGGCAGGGCTCCGCCTGGGAGATTGTGGAGGAATCAGTGAATCAAACGTTTGGAACCAACACCGCAGTTGCAGTGTGGCATGCGCCAATCAGACCTACATGGTTGAGGGTAAACAACTCTTTTAAGTGACTATTTTGTTGTTGTGAACACACCACAGGACACAATGCACCACAGCCAAATCTGGCCCCTGCATTCAGACCATCTGTGAAACAGTACCTTGCTCATGAGTACCCAAATGGTACCTTTACCAGTCTTTGATTTGAACCGGCGAACTTCCGTTCACAGAACTGTTGCGCTACCAACTGGCCCTTCTTAAACTGAGCTTCTGTTCTGAATGGACAGAACTCGATGCTCATTAGTACCCCAGTGGTACCTTTACCAGTCTGGGACTTGAACTGATGACCTTCCAATCATTAATCATTAATCTTTTTCATTCATTTTCATATTTCATTTTTATAATCTAGACAATGTATAATCACATAAATGTGGTGAGTGGTGGTGGTCTAGTGGTTAGGATACTCGCCTCTGAACCAAGAGGTCATGCGTTTGAATCCTACCTCCAACACTACCATCACTGGATCCTTGAGCAAGACCCTTAACCAGAAGTTGCTCTTAGGGAGATCGTCCCAGAAATTGGGAAATGGAAGTTGCTCTGGATAAGAACGTCTGCTTAATCCCTTAAATACAGAATTTTTCCTTTTGCTGAATGTCAAGTATACATACGTTAAATTGAGCGTTAATTGTTGTGAACTAGGGCTACGGTGATGGTGGTCTAGTGGTTAGGACACTCACCTCTGAACCAAGAGGTTGTAGGTTCAAATCTTACGTGGCAGTTAGTAGCATAACGGTTAGGGTGTCGCCCCGTGATCTACAGGCCGCCGGTTCAAATCTCAGAACTGGTAAAGGTACCACTGAGGGACCATCCCTGGATGCTACACGTGTTAACTGCCCGCAGCTTCTTCTTGGATGGGTCAAATGCAGAAGTCACATTACATTATTGTGCTATGCTGTGTTCACAATGACAAATCTTTTACCTTCAGCACTACCATCATTTGGTCCCAGAGCAAGACCCTTAAATCCAAGTTGCTGCAGGGAGACTGTTCCTGTAATTAGAAAATTAAAGTCGCTCTGGATAAGTGTGTCTGGAAATGTCAATATCGATACTGATTATTGATCCAATGTTAATGTTTCATAAAATTTTTCATATTGTGGCCCAGATCATCAGGCTTTACTTAACATTGTTAATGTACACTTTATATATATATTTGGGGCAGTTGCAAGCATAACCGTTAAGGAGGTACAACTGAGTTTCTCATGAGCAAGGTACCGTTTGGTGCTGCTACCTGGTACTGCCAAAATTATTCCTACTGTTTGTTCACGTTTAGGTCAAATACACAAGTCACATTTCTGTGATGTGTTCACAACGGCAATAATCACTCACTTCTTTGTTCCCTGATAACTGATAACCATTTTCCTAAATTACTCCACAACCCTCTTTCTAGATTCCGTTGATAAAACAGATGCATCTTTCTCTTCTAACTACATCTCATTGGACAATGGAAAAATGCATGCTAATAGACTCACTTTAAAACGTCTCTGGTAGCTAATGTAACAAGACATTGGAAACTTCACTTGCTAAAGTTCACCTAAAACGCGACCAAACTCTGCTCAGCTCATCTCGTCTCTTCTCGTCTGAGCTCCCTCATTCTCGGCGCCTGGGAGCCTCGGGAGTTTGCGGAATATCAATAACCAAGCAGTGATTGGCTTGAAATAAAACATTAAAGGGGTTTCATCATTATGAGCCGGCTTCCCTGTGCTGCCTCTTCAAAAGGAACGTCAAATTACTCCATAAAGGAGCACTTCACATGCATTCAGAATGATGGCTGTGGAAAAACACACTCCCTCTCACTCACACACTCACTAAATTTCCCACATTAAAAACAGTAGACCCGAGCTGTTCGTCCGGTTATTCCTCCAGTGTCCTTTTTGAAATCTTCACTTCAGATTAGAATATAAACTTCTTTTACATGAACAAAATGAAAGTCTAGATTAGGAAGCACATACCTCGAATTTTGCAAATTTAACCGAGATCGCAGAGACACACGGAGTCAAACTGGTTTGTAGTTGACTCCACTTTCCTTTTACATCCAATATTTCTTTCCCTTTTTCCATCCAATTTAACCCCTTTTTTCACTATAATTGAATGATCGAACCTTCGTGACTGCAAAAGTAATATTTCCACAAGACTCAACCGCAAAAATCCAGTCGCTCCAATTTTTCCCCTTTCTGGTTTTAATATCTCCTCCCAGATCCATTTGTCAGTTTTCGTTCTCAGGGGTTAATGACCGGCTTGTTAAAGATCTCTCTGTAAAATCTTTCGAAAAGAGAAGGGGGAAAAAAAGAGAGGAATGTCTGGCACTTTAAAGTGCGAGGGACAAGAGACCTCCAAGGACCTTGGGAAAACTATTTATAACTCGGTCTAGAAGAGAAATGTGACAAGCAAGAGCCTTCCCCATGCCAGCCCTGTTAAAAAGATATATATGTGTGTGTATATATATATGAATGAAACTTCACCTAGAAAGTAGGTCAGGGGAAAATGGGATTCGTGGGAAGCTGGGAATCGTGGGAATAATGGGCAAGCACTGGGGCGATTCTGAGACTCTAAAGAGTCATTTCGGCTAATAACATAATATAACAGCAGTGATTAGTCAATTGTGTCTGAATTCCAACTGCAGCTGAATCAATATAAGTCAAGAAATAAGCCTTGGTATAACTTAGCAGCTAAAACTAGGGATTCACCAATCCAGTACGTGGATGAAATATTGATCTGATAATAGCTAGACTGGGTATCGGTGGCATCGGACCGATCGATGGAGCCAATCTGTTCAATTCAATTGCAGGTTTTTCTATGTTTGCGTTTCCGAGCATGCTCATTTCATTTTGCATCAGATGTGGCACTGCAGTAAAGCTGGTTTATTGTTTGACATTTGTGCTAATTCATATATAATGGTATGACAATGAACAGAATAAGCAAAGCAACACACTACAATCGCAAAAACGAATCACATGGTTTTACTGTTTAATTTCCTTAACAACACTAGTTCTCGCTCGCAGTCTCTGTGTTCCGATGGTTTTAGCACTACAGGATTAGGGACCATCACAAAATTACAGAACTGTGTTTAAACAAATAATTGTTGAGATGTTATTTTAATAATAACAAATTTTTCATATACATATGGGTGTGTAATTACTAATTTTTTTTGGTTAGGAAAACAGTATTTACGTCAAGTATTTCCTTATGCATAACAGAGTAATATAATGGCTCCTCCTTACAGAAACACACAACTTATTAATTAAAAACTGGTATCAGATTGGTCTACATCTGAAAAAAGTTGATTAGTGCAAAACATAAAGCCCAACATTTTTGACAAAATGTCTAATAAAGAGACAAAGTAAGCACCATGTAGGAGTTGGATAACCGATCTAATTGGAGGGCTGTTGGTTCAAATCTCCAGTGTGTTAAAGGTATCACTGAGGTGCTGTCCATTGCTCTGTTAAATGTAGAGGTCACATTTTGCTGTGTTGTGGTGCATTCTCAAAGGAACACTTAGTAAAGGTACTTGCTGAGGCACTTGAGCAAGGTATCAACCTCAAGCACTGCTCCCCGAGGCACTGCCAAAAACCTGCCTGCATCAAGTTACTTCAAGGCAGAGATGACATTTCATTTGGGAGTGCACATAGAGAGTTGGTCTCATGATTGGAAGGTCAGTGGATCAAATCCTGGTGACTGGTAAAGGGTACGCCTCACAGATGTAATTTGGCGAGGAAGGTAACGGTGTCTAAATACTGATCCCTTGGTCTAAGCGCTGTCAAATAGCTGCCCACTGTTTTTGAGGATGGGTCAGTGAGAGGTAATATTTGGTTGTTGTGTAGTGTCCTCAGAACCCCCATAATAACACACAGTTCCTCTTGTTTGCCAGAGCCTTCCTTGTCGTGTTGTCTCTCAAAGTGACTATATGTAAATAGAATTAACTCTTAACCTCAACTCAGTAACCAAAAGACATTTAGTTTCTGGAAAATCTTTTTTCACTTATGAGTACCCAAATTTCCCCCAGGAAAGCTAGAAAATGAGGTCCTCACACTTATGCAAAATGCAAAAAAAGTACCCTCAAAATCTCTTAACTTTAAAGTCACTTAATTGTGATATATTGTGTCACACCGCATTGTTCCATGCCTACTTCCAGCCCCACTGACTTTTATCGACAGTCAGCCAACCAGCTCTGGCATTGCTTGCCCCATTGGCTTTCATTCATCGGCAGCCACTTTAGCATGCCAGAGTTGAGTACTCCTTTTAGGACTAACGGCGAACCTTCTTCCAGGAATTAGTCTCAGCTGTCATTCTTCACACCCTCCCATGTGAACGCCCTTCAAACTTCAAAGCATCCTCTAATCCCACATCGCCCAATCTGTCCATCTGTAGAGACTTCAGACACCTTGATGCTCCAGGTCCAGCAGGGGGGTGATTTGTGGTCTCGGAACAGAGAGGATCAACAGATGGTCTAGCCACTACCACTGCCCCTCTGAATATGATTGGCCAGTTTTTAGGACTTTGTGACAAAGTAGAAACTAGATCTCATGAGGAAAAATAGCTTTTCTAAAAGTTTCAGGTTAGATGTGAGAATCAAAGAGGTAAAAGGTATGCTTTTGGTTATAAAGTTTAAGGTTAGGTAAGTGGTAAGAGTTAGATGTTGCATGGCTTGCATTTGGGATGCTTAATGATGTCAGAAATCGGGGTGATCAAAATCATCAGATTGCTGTAGATTTGCTTCGGGGATATTTCCCAGCCTGTATTTGATGATGCAATGGTAGTAATTTATGCCAGACATAATTAAAGTTTGAGGTCGGATTTAACAGGTCTTAAAAGGTATAACATTATTTTGTGCCAAAATTCTGAGCACACAGTGGAACGTTTGCGAGCATAATCTCATCTTTAATCTCCCTTCCTCATTCCACCACATTCACGTACCATGTTCCAGTCACACATCCCAATATTACATTCATTCATTCATTCATTCATTATCCGAACCGCATAATTCCTATTTGAGTCGCAGGGACTGGAGCCTATCCTGGGAACTACAGGCACAAGACACAGTCCAACCCTGGGCAGGCGCCAACACAATGCAAGGCACACACAATTACACTCTCATTCTCACCTTACATGGTCAGTTTAGAGTTGCCAGTTAACCTATAATACATCCTTTTGGACTGTAGGAGGAAACAGCAGAAACCCATATAAACACAGGGAGACCATGCAAACTCCACACAGAACGGCCCTACGGCCGACCCCGGGATCGAACCCAGGACCATCTCTCTGTGATGCAGCGCTAACCACCGCCCCACCATGCCGCCCACTTTATAACTTATAACTTGCAATTGTAGATATGTAAATCTGTTCAGATCTGTACTGTATTTTAAAGCTTTTACTCCAAAGTTTAACATGGTTGTGTGAATCGGGATTTGTTTCACAGTGTTTTGTACCAGTATCACTATGCATTTGACAACTAAAGAATCTTGAATCTTGAATTGGCTGTTAATTAGTTGTTATGTGTTACTGACTTCAGCCAGCATGCAATCTATTATATCTGTTAATATTCCCTAAAGCCTTTTAATTTAGCAGGATTGCACTACTAACGTCTGATTATTTCACCATCTAACCTTTTGGTGTCACATTCCAAACTATCTGTATTTGCACCTAGGAGTTAAGAATATAAAGAGAAGAGATTTTGCTTTGCAAAGTTTCTTACTGTTTTCAGAATATTTTTAGTTTGTCAATAAACTAAATGTTTAGGTGTCTAAATGTGTTTTAGGATATATATATATATATATATATATATATATATATATATATAAACATTTTAGGTTTAATGACTGCCTATTGTGCTTATAAAAGAAGCAACAAATATTGCATTCTGCCTCTCTAAAGATTCATTGCAATCTAATATAGTGGTAGATTAAAAAACGACGGTGTATCGGAATCAGC